>VYZX01019778.1:65756-125895 GCA_013401335.1 Brachypteracias leptosomus | reverse complement strand
ATACACTTACCATGCAGGTGCTAAATAAGATCATGAAGAGTACTACAAACCACAGGAGCTAAGATATTTTACACTTGTACAACCAGCTTGAAATCACTGACTGTACTTAAAATTCTTTTTTTTCCCCCTCTTACAAATCACTGCAGGCACAAGATGAAAAACACAATTAGAGCAATCTCTTTTAGATAATAAGCTAAGTGGAGACCTTGTTCAAAATACCTTTATTTTTCAGAGAAGGAACTTACTTACGTGTGAATATTGATGTTTTTTGGACTCTCCCACAGAGATGAAATTTCTGTACTGAATGAGAGGCAGTACAATTGCTTCTTGTAACACAGCTGTTCATCTATTAAGCACTAATAAATAGAAAACTGTTAATGCATTACTATCCACATTGCTTCTATTGAGGTTATTATGTAAAAGAATAAAACCAGTTATTTCTTAAAAATAGTTGACAGCTACCACAGAGAGAAGCTTCCAAGAAAAAGTCACACTGCTTCAAGTATTTGGTAAGGAGCACAGAGACAATACCTGCAAACCTATGGTAATCCAGCCAGTTTGTTAATAGGGCAGGAGGCAGGGAATATTTATTGTACTGGTATCAGATTTTTTCTTCAGTTGACAAGCACATGAAATAACATACTGATCTAGAAGGGGTATATTCACCCACCAAGCAATTACTAAGAAATGTTAAATATATATTCATGGATAGAGCTAAACAATAGTTCAGGTATTAAGGCTGAGCCAACCAGACTATGTGGAACTCAAGTTTTCTTGAAGCAGTTTTATTTAAAGTGCACAAAAGAAAAATGCAGATAATATAAATAAAATTTAAATAATTCCTGAATGCAGGAAATGAAAATGTACAAAGTTTCAAAGTTAGACAGTGAAACGGATACGTTGTATCTTCCTTGCCACAAAAGTTCTATAAAAACAGCACAACAAAGGACAAGTTTCTTTTAACCACTTCGTGAAGTCTCAACTCACCAAGGTTCTGGCCAAAATTGTGAAGTGTGCCTTGTTGTGACAAAACATAAAGGCATAAGGAAACTAGATTTGCTATAAATAGCTCTGTTTCTAGCTGCTTGTTTTAGGCAAGTTTATTCAAGTCAAGAATTGAGAAACTTCCAAATATTAATATGAAAGATATCAGTATCATGGTACATACTGGACTCTGTATAGATCCAGACATTAACAATGACTACACTTTCAAAGATATTTAAAACATACTTTTGTAAAATAGAAAACTTCCATCATATGTTACATTATGAATTTAAGCACATTTTTTTCTACTTAGATCCTAGCTTGTAGTTGTACAAACACTTGAGTAGTATGTTGTAATTGCCAAAGTCTGCTTTTCTACTACTTACCAAAAGGTCCTTCTGAAAATCTAGTAGTCTAGGTCTGTAACTCATGTCAGACACATCAACCACAAGCCCAACTTTGGTTCCTTTTATAAGACCAAACACCTTAAAAGAGAAAAGTCATTGTAAATACTAAGCTTATCTAAAAAGTTTTAAAATCTTACCGTTTATTCTGTACAATACCACTTTAAAATCAAATATTAGATATTTATTTCACTTTAAGCTTTTTAGCACAAAGATGACAGTGACAAAGCCAAGAAAAAAAAAAAGAGGACTACTGGCCCTCAGTTTATCCTTACCCGTGAATCATATTCATTCCTTCCCTATTCATTAGGACAACCTATCCACTATTTGAGAGGATAAAAAAATAACTCTGCCTACAGCACCTCCTTCAGGTTAAATCAAGCAACTTATTGGAAGCCAGATTTTGGAATGCTGCTCCTTTCTCTATCCCCTTTGAGAGGGAGTTCTGTCCCATTCCTGAGCACTGGCACAACTAGGCACAATAAGCAATGAACCAGCTGTGCAAGAGAGGGCACAATGGACAAGGCAGCTCCACTCAAGTGAGAGAGGTTAAGCTCAGCATTGTCTCCTCCTGTTTAAATAGAGTGAGAGGTTCTGATGATTAAGATTGCTAAGAGAAAGAAAAAGACTACATCTAGAAAGCAGAAAATTGCATGCCAATGAAAGATCAAGAAAACCAATCTACTATCAAGGTGATTATCACTGCACATGATGTGTTACTGACAGTAAATAATGAAAATACATAAGCTTTCTGGAAGCTACTTTTCACTAATAATCAAAAATTAATTTGTTCTTTAATGCCATATACAGTTCCATTCTAAAAATATACTGCAAAGTCAAAGTTACCTTTCTACTGTCCTGCAACAGCCACTGAATTCGCTGCTGATAAAGTTCAATCACTCTGACAAAAGGCAGAGCACATGTTTAGCCAGAGCATTCTTTTGCAATGTGCATCAATGTAACATTAAACCATTTGTCTTCATCACATCCTTTTCCTCACAGATGCAAAATCACCTTTTACAGATACTGGTTTCAGTGTTCCCAATTCAACTGGTGGCTGAAAGGCTAACCAGGCTAATACTTCTTCCCCTAAAGCTGCTTGAGTAATTAGATATGTAGCTGTCTGAAAAACTGGATGACTGAAATATTTTCTCATCAGTTGCTGGATTATTCTGTTCAGAGACAGGAGAGGGATATTCTCTGTGTGTCTATGTGAACAACAGAAGCTCAGGCAAAACTGAGTATAGTTCATTGTACAAGTTATTGTCAGGAGATGGATTTAATACTAACTGCACTACTGCTTAAGACACTCATGAAATACAACTTTGTGACTGAAAAGCAGCACACTCGCTGAAGTGCCAGACTAACTGCTGTCCAGCTTTTAAAAATTTAATTTAAAAATAGTTATAACCCGAGGTAAAACTGCGCTTACTGTCCTCCAAAATTGTTTTACTTCAACCAACTTATTTTTAATATCATGTATGTAGTTTTTACAATTTGGTGAACACAAAGTTTAAATCAACATTTCAAAGGGGCAAAAACTTTTTACTTTTTTAGAAAAGAAAAGCTGCTTCTTTTTAAATCCAGATTTGCAGATGGTTTGCTCAGATGGCATAAGGCCCAAGTACTGAAGGTGGACCTTCTAAAGATTCTGGATCTTGGTGACAGACACAGTGAGGTAAGCTGAAGTAGTAGTACTCTGAGGAACAGCCTAACAAGTATTGTGAAGACCAGCAAAAACATGATTACTCTACAGCTTACTGAAGCTATTCATTAAATGTTTTTCTAAATCTAAGTTTCCTTTATTTTATGCTTGTAAAATTCATTTAGAAAACTTTCAATTTCCACACATCATGACTAGATATGTGACTTGAAACCAATCCAAGTTGCAGTAAACATAATCCACAACTACACAATATTACCTGTGGAAACCCAACCAGTCACTAGTTGCCTTTCTAAAATGAGCTGCTTCAGTTCAAAACCAGGTTGATAGGCACTTCCATAAAGAAAATTAAAACCCCTCAGCTGTAGTGATATAGAATTATCATCTACCTTAAATCTCAGAATGAATTTAATGCTGAGATACTCTAAGTTCCCAGGGATAACAAATTAAGATTTAAGGGAGTACCTGTAATCATGGGGGTTGGAGATATAGAATCAGTTACACATCAAAACCATAAACAAGATGGATACTTACTCAGAAAGTCTGGACTCAAAATTGGTAACAGTCTCTTCCACAAACTCTATCTCTTCAACACCATTTCTTGAATGCCTGGAAATATTCCTACACATAATTAGCATCAGAGATGCACACAAATTAGGACTTATTAAAGAAAGGACAGTGTTGCACTTACGAAATAATATTGCCTTCATTTATGAGTTGCTCTAATGTTAATTGCAAGGATTCTAAACTGTAGTTTCTTAGCCATTCTTCTGTGGTTTGCACCTTTTTAGACTGTATTTTCTTCATTTGTACTCTCTACAGATCAAATAAGAAAAAATTCAATGCAGTATGAGAAATGAAATGTGCTGTTTAACTGTGAGAAAAATGTAAGTCCTAAGGACAGATGCTGCTAGGCAGCTCATATCTGAGAACATAATTTTAGGTATTCGCATACTCTTTTGGATGTGAGATGCAAAGGAGAAGAAAGATTCAGAATACCCTCAGATTGTGAGCTAAAGGGATGGGGAAGGAGAGCTTAGCTTGGAGGAGGCAGGAAGGAAGACAAGATATAGGAGAGTTTAGTAAAAGATATAAAAGAATTTCCCCAGTAATCTACCATAGAGGAAGAAAAATTAAGCATTTCCAAAGCTCACTTTACAGAGTTTGAAGGGGTACATATTATCTTCTGCTTTTCTAGAGAAATATGCAGCATCAACAGTTGATCTACCTTTGTTGTTTTGTTTTATTTGTTCAGACTGTTTCATCTCTGGAGATAAACTATATGTAGTTGCATGACTTCATTGATTATATCTATGAAACTGTGTGTATATGCAAATGTGTGTAAGGAAACATGTCTATCAGTTTATTTATTCTACGCTTTCTGTTTAAAACGGGTATGCGTTACATTTCTAGTTTCCATTTAGCAGGAAAAATCAACTACCAGCAGATCTCGTGTCTTGTTGATATGTGTTACCAGCAACCCATTATCTGGTCCTAGATGAGTCGTAGTAAAATCTTGCCATGGTGGATGATCACTCTGTAGACTGGATTTTGCAGTCACCCTACAAGACAATGAATTTTATGGGATGACTTCATTACCTGTAATACGCCTGTACTGTATGAAGTGCTAACAAAATTCTGTAACCGTTTCCTCACCCAACTGTTTCCAAAACCTGCTCATTGTCCAACAACTGTGCCATTTTCCTGACGCATGTGTCCATTACATGAGCAGACTTAGCCTTGTTAAAAAAAGCAAAAATACAAAGTATTAAGAGTAAAAAGCTTAAACACGCGGGAATATACACTAGTAAAACAGTACTAATATTGTCAGTAACAATGATAATTACATTGCATGTGGGACAACAGCAAATTAAAAAACAGCCACAAAGAGAAGTTACAATTATCCATCTATACAAAACACATTAGGAACTATTCTGCAAGAGCTATTTGTTAAGGGATTTCACGCAGTTAATTATATGGATGCACAGCTGGGAGACTAGCTACACAGCTCAGCCAGAAAAAAAAAGATTCACCGAAGCAAATCCCGGAGCTCTGCGGGCGAGCGGAAGCCACGGCGGGAGAAAGGGGCAGGCGGCCGGGGATGGAGGCGGGCAGGGAGCAGCCCCTCGGGTTTAGCGCACCAAGCCCAGAGCAAGAACGATCACAAAGCCCAGCTTTTCACCCCGTCCCCAGCCACCCGCGGCTCTCTGGGCAGCCCGTGCCGTCCCTTCGCTGAGACTCTCCTCACCCCGGGGGGGGAAAGGCCCCTCAGCTCCAACGACCCCGCGCCCTCCCGCCCCCAGAGACTCACCTCACCGGGGAAAGACTCCCTCGTTCCTCGTCCTTCCTCTCTCCCCCAACCAGGGCACATCCCGAAAGGCCGGGTACCCACCGCGACAGTGACGGGGATCCCGCAAGCCCCCTGAGGTCGTCAGGCCGAGGCACCTCCCAGCACTCACTCCTCCCCGCGCGGGCCGGCTGCTGGCGCCGCCGAAGGACCCGGGAGCAGCTCAGCCCCGCGTCCCGCTCAGCGTGGAGAGCCCCGGGAGCAGCCCAGCCCCGCCGCCGTGTTACGCCGTTGCCGATGGAGACGAGCGGGAGAAGGCAGCGCCGCTTCCCGCCGCCGGAGGGCGGTGGTGGGCGGGAGGTGCGTGCTGGGAGGAGGCGGGGCCGGCGGACGAGGGGCGGGGCCGGTTCCAGTCAGCGCAAGCTGGAGCCAGTCGCTTTAGTAGACAATTTATTTTGATAAACTTGCTCAATAACAAAAATACAAGTGAAGAAAATTATGTTCACTTTATACAGTCTGTATTAACATCTGTTCGTAAATCATTAATTGAAAAACGTTCTAACCAATTAGAAAACACTCCTCGGCAGAGGCCAGGCAGGGGACACGGAGGACCAGGCCTGCAGTGGGAGCGAGGCCCAGGCCGCACAACTGCTTCCTTCATTATTTTCATCCTTCACAAAGGTTTTAAAGGACAGCTTTTGCTTTGGGGTGTGTGTTGGGGCCAACAGTAATTTACAGTTGTGTTCTGAAGTGGTTAAACAGCGGCTCTGACACAGGAACGGCAGGAGGCTCTGACCCGGCGGCTGTAGGTCGGCCAGAGGACGGGGCGTGGGTCGTGGTGCACACTACCAGTGTCTTCAGAAAATGGTATCACTCACCAGCAAGATTAACGACGGAAAACAATGTTAAATGGTTAGACTGGTGCGTACAGGGAAGCATCTCCTCCCGTGGTCTGAGACAAACGGCTTCCAGGCAATTATTTCAGCTGAGCTCAATAATAAGATCTATACAGACAAATTAACTGGTTTTCCTTCTGAAGGTATTTGAAGTTTCTAATCTTACATTTTGTTAGCCAAATATATGACAAAGTGTGCACAAATTACAGTATGATGGGACATCAAACCTTTTTGGGGAATTTTTAAGCAAAAAAATGAGTAAGAGTCTCTAGTGACGCATGAAATGAACTGTCCTTCAAAAAGTTAAATATAACGGCTGGCAGAATGAGAAAAGTTTATGTAAACACTCAACACAAATAGAAGATTACCTTTGGAGAAGATTCATATGGAAACATTTGCTTTTCATAAACTGAAAAAGTCTACAGATGTTTAGGCATGTTCAATACGAACTTCCTGTAGTTTAAAACAAAATCTTGTGCAAATAAAACCTATAAATAGTCTTCAGCAGATTTTACAGTGATGCTCTTAGGTATGAAAAGAATGCACACAACTTTAAAACAAAAGTAACAGACATAAGTTTGACAAATGATTGCACCATAAAACAGTGTTTTATATACAGTTTACAAGATATGATTTTCTGCTATAAATTAATACTGTACTATATAGTACTTAGTGACCTTATTAAAAGCAACTGTTGACAGCTGTCTCTTCAATTACTGGGTGTTGGTTTTTTAAATGCAGATGGCTGCATCTATTTCTAGTCTTAAAATGCTCAAATATTTAATCAAACAATCTGTTAATTAAATATCAAACATTTAATAATTCATAGTAACGGCACTGGCAGATCAGATAAATATCCATCCAGCCAGCCACAGTCCAGGTATGCTCCAAGATAAGTATTTAAATTTTTTTATTAAATGATGATCCATTTAAGCCTAAATCCACTGCATATATGATGTTACTATAACTGAAATAAATAAGCTGGGGGGGAGGGAGAAATCTTAGCAGCTGAGAAAGTCTCTCCTCCACCTGTGTTCCAGTTACAAAAGTCTTCTAGAACTATTTACAAGAGTGACATTTCTGAAAAAACCAAAACCAAACAAATAAAAAAAACCCAACAGTGAGAACACCAAAGATTTAGACACACATCCAGCAACTTAACCCTGTATTTTATCTCCACCAACATCACTGGGGGTCTCAGACTACCCATGCAGATGAAGGCTTAAATTAGGAACCAAGTCATATTTAAACCATTACTTCCAAGTAGGTACCTGGTTGTATTTACAGATTAGTATGCTTCAAAAAATTTCAGTGATCAGTAAATACTCCTTTCTGCCTGTGAGTGAGCTGACTGGAAAAAAATGTCACTTAGAGGCTGTTCCAGTGATAAGATTGTTCAAAAATGTCAACAGAAAAAAAAATACATAAGTCAGCAAATAACCTTTTCATATTAAAACACCTTGGGAGGGGGAGAGGGAAGGTGTGGAAAAGGGAGACCGGGACCCACCAGGGTCCAAATGGCACACAGTTTAAAAGAATTGTGCAAATTGTCTTCTTTGCAAACATTTAAGCTTATGTGATAAGTGATTATTTTGGAAACTGCTGATTATATTTTAACAATAACCTCATTCTAAAATTCACTTTCACTAATGTTTTAGAAAAACAGCTATTTAGCAGTGCTGTTCTCCTAATAAGCTCAATGAAACAGCACTTGAAATACACAATTTTTTCATTTTCATAGTGAATCTGGTAAACCACATATTAACTGGAAAATAAATACTGATAGTGCAGGCAACTTCCTGGGATGCTAAACTGTACTTTCTGCAAGGTTAGATTGAGCAGTGAATGATGACATCTATGGATTCAAAGGTCTATCCTTGTGTTGAAAAATAAAACTAACTTTAGTGAGGACTATTTACTCCACATTTGAGTGGTCCGTAAATCACATTTAAAATAACAACTTTAATAAACAATGCATATATTAATTAAACAATTATATTGCTCCTTTTTTTAAGATGAATTAATACTCAAAGGAAAATAAGTTCATCCATCTTTGCAGTGGAATAGTGTTTGCATTAAACATTGCATTTTACATGTGCTAAAGAAATGCTTATCTATGGTAAAATGCTGTGCTTGAAGATGTATGAATGTAACAATGCAGTAGAAAAAGAGACTTTCTGTACAACAGTTGCTAATAATTTAAATAGTGTCAGTTTCCCAAAATTAGGATTTTAACTTTAAGGTATGACATGATCTCACCTTCTACCCTCATATACAAATAAATTACCATAAAAAGAATTTTAGCTTAACTTAAAATTGCACCTAGAAAGGCATGGGATCGTTTGTACCTATTACAAAAACTGTTAAAATCAAGGGCTGCTACAAAGAATGAGGTAAACTGAAGACTCTCAGCTATGTGGCCTTCAGAGAAATGGCTTTTTTCTATTGAGTTCTAGTTTTGCACACCACAGTGTTTTGCTAGCAAAGCGTTCTGAGTTCTCTTCCAGGAACCGTTTGCGTGTATATACATATATATACATATATGTGTATATACACACACACATACACACACACTGTATACTGCATCAGCAAAATATATATATATTTATATATATATTTATATAAATATAAGGAAGAAATCCCCCTCTAAAATGTTCCTTAGTGTTTTTCTAGAGCTTATGGGGGAGGAGGTGATGTATGTCTTCTTGCTGTTACATACATTTAGAGAACATGTTTTGATCTATTGGCTTCTTGGTGCAGTAATGCAAGATTGATCCACGTTGGTGCCAAAGGCTTTGCTCATCAGAAGGAAGATGTAAAATACTAATCTCCTAAACAGCGAGGCCAGCCTCACTTGAATTCCTCTGCAACCCTCTGGTCTACCACAAAGTTCATAAATACTTTGACTTCCAAATCGTTAGACGTTAAAAACAGGAACAGTACAGTAAAATGGGGCATTATGCTTCTCAGTGTAAAGCATTCTTCACTAGTTCCTATCACAGTGCAGACCTGACTGCATTAAATATGCTCAGGAGATTAGTCAACGTTGTCTGTATTTGGTTATGGGAAAGGCTCTCCTTTTTTTCATCCAAAGTGCATAGTGAGAACAAGTCAAAGCATTCCTCTTTTCAGTAAGTGTTTGATAGTCTGATGTAGGCATCCTCCTGAGAATGCAATTCCAATATCTTGCTCTTTTCCAAAATAAAGTCCTGCAGTTCAGACATTCATCAGCCAGGTAAACAAACTTTGCCAGCAAATAGGAGTCCCACTATTGTAAAGAAAATGGATAAGACAAACAGTACATATGAAGATCCAACCACTGTGTTATTGGGTAATTTATATGGTTGACCTCCAACTTCATTGATGTAAAATCCTATTGGAAATATTAGGGCTGCCATACAGAATAGAATCACTGCGAAGAAAAGAGAAAAGAAAAAAAAAGGTCACTGCTGTGTTAAAGTGAAAATATTTATTAGTTTAAGTCCAGAAAAGCAAGCAAAGTATTCTGACCAAACTGAGGAGTGCCAAACTTGCTTGAAATGACCGAGTAGGCTTTGTCTTGCTTTTAAAACATTCCTCATCTACTCCCAAGAAAGACTGAAAGATGCCCATTTAGACTGTAATTTGAGTCCTGCTCAAATTGATCATGATCAATAGATCATGAACTATCTTTACAGAATAAAAATTTGGTGGATGTACTTCTACCACCATCCAGAAGGTTAGTCACAGAGTTCATTACTCCAGTTATTTTAGAGGCATTTTTCCCTGAAGATAAACTAACATTCAACACTGAAGAAACTCCTGTTATCAGAGCTGTCTTTTTCTAACTGTAGTTGCCCCCTCCCGTTCTTCCACATAAATTCATTTTCTGTAAAAGTTTTACTAAAAATAGAAAACACGTAGATTGTCATTACAGATTCTTTCAGCTTAAAATATACCAATTTTTTAAAAGTTAAATGACTGTTTCCTTGAGTACTGAAATATTCTTAAGATTTTTCATTGGAATACAAAAAGTTTTCTGATCCAGTCCAATCTAAGCTTCTTTGTGAAAAACTTCATATTCAGACTCCATGAACAAAGAGAAGCAAGCAATGAGGCTTTTTATTTCACCCAAACAGTTAGACTTATGTGCATAGTTCATGCTTACAACTGATTCTGTGTGGTCCTGATACCCGTTTGGCCAAATCTAAATTACTTCTGGGGGAGAGACATCCCACCAACCCTACACAGCCACATACCGCCACCTCCTAAGATGATGCACAGCCAACACCGAAGCCTCTCCTAGTCCCCAAAATCTACCTATAACCTTAGCCACATGAAAAAGAAAATTCAAGCCAAGTTACAGTGGCCCTGCCTGAATAAAGTACATTATATGCTAGTTTTTTTCAGTCTTCTCAGTTAACACATATAGCTGCTTTTTGGTTTCTCAGGTGTTGTTCTTGTCTATCCTTTTTCTTCTCCACCACTAAGAGGCAGAAGAATTCAGGAGATGCTGCTCCCTGCTTGAGCTTCACCACAAGGCAAACAAGCAATAGTAAAAACCCCTGGTGCCAGTAATGGTCATCACCTTAAGCACTGGCTCCTGTGCAGGCCAGCAGTGCAGCAGCTGCTTTTGTTCCAAAGGTACATAAAACAAATTCAGGAGCTTGCCCGTTCCCTTTGGCCTTACCAGGACAAAGTCTCTAGTCTTTCCAAATGTGAAAATGATGGGCTGAAGCAGCCTCAATAGTTTTTTAATATAACTTTACTACTGCACTTCCTGGCTAAATAAACATGCTCCAGTTTATCCAGCTACAGTGTTACATGCTCATAAGAAAACCTTTTTTTTTTTTTTTTTTTTATGGACTCCATGTTTATCCAAGATGAATAGTTTATCACATATTTTATATCTTAAAGCTCAAAACTTGGGATTTGTATAGCACAGGTCTCAGCTTTGAGGAAAAACCACTCATGCAGAATAGTTATGAGCATGATGAATCTGAATTCAAAAATTGCCCAAATAGGACTTGGGCATAAACAAACAAGGACGGTTTCATAAACCATGATCCACATCAGAACTTCAGCTTCAGAACATTCAGAACTTCCACATCAGCTGAACACCTTTGAGTCCAGAGCAGCTACCCCCGGATCAGCCTTTCCTTCAGCTGACAATGCTGAGCAGGAAAAACCCAAAGGTCCCATTAGAGGGAGCTCTTGTCTCGTTGTTGATGGAACAGCACCAACGGGTTACTTTTTAAAGGGGAAGAAATAGAGCACAAACAAAAATATCTGGCAACTGCATTAGTTACTATATTCTTGCTCACTGCTACCTTGTTAGGCTATCTATTAAAACAAAACCAAAGAACCAGTAGCTAGACGTTAAACATTAAATAATCTAGAAGGTTTCATCTACATGATTATTGGTCCATGTAATTCCACACTGCACTATCGAACCCTTAAAGAGTGTTTTCCTTTTTTTACTTGTATCTTAACCAACAGCAGGTCCATCTGAGGAGAGAAAGCTTGGGAATGTGTTTCTTAAGCAGATCTGTGTACGCACAGAAGAGCTCTACAGTTGAGCAATCCAGAAAACAGTGGTTGATGTGTGATTAGTAATGCAACATACAATTAGTAACAGTTTGAACAATACTCTCAGGATGAGTCACTTTATCATAACTCAGCATGCTTCCTAGTACATCCAGTTTGTCCCCGATGAGCATTCCAGTTCTTTACAAAACTTCTGTTGTATTTTACAAATAACATGCTTACAGGAAATAGCTTTAGGATGCTGAAAACAACCTGCACTTTCAAGATTAAATCTCCTTTATTACATTCAAGAACTATACAGCTGGAAAAATTCTGATGGCCTCATGGATATGGTTAGAGAAAAGATCTTTATCCTTCTCTACTAAACCACTGTTCTTCAAGGTGTGTTGTACACACATGCACCAGTGCCCCTGGGGCTGAGACCTGCCAAACAGACTGTGTGCCCAGCATCTCCCTGCATTCCTGCCAGAGGACAGAGGGGCACACAAGTACCTCAACTCTCCCCCAGCTCACAGCAGAACAAAAGAAATTCTGCACATGCAGGCTGTGTGCAGAAGGCTGATGTGCATACACATTTCAAACATTTACTATAGAAGTAACTAGCTATCTTTTCTCTTCCACTGTGCATATGTACTAGCGCACACATTCTGCTGTGAGGGTGTCCAAGCAATTTCCTCAGTGTGGTCTGAATTTTTAGTCTACTGAAATGGCAAATAAAAAAAGGATTCATCAAAGTGCCTGTCAGATTAGGAGGCCTGGCAAAGGCATTATGGCAAAGTTTTGAGAAGTCATTAAGAAAAGACTGCATGATAAATTTATTTTACAAAAAGAAGAGACTAAGGAGAAAATCCAATATATGAAGTGCTCAGTTAACTTAGTGTGTATTCTTTCAGGAGATTTGTAAGCTAGAGGATAGGAATTTCTTATACAAGCTGTAGCCCAAATAAAACTCTTAATATCTGGTAGCATCAACTCAGTAAATTTCCAGGAACCCAGCAACCCATAAAGAACATTTCTCTCAAGATTACTTGCTTTCGATTTCAAATTCTTCCTTGGGTAGCAAAATCTGAGGAAAAGACAGTTAATGACTGCAATTTCCATTAACAAAAATATTTAGGTAACAAACCACAATCATTTCTAGTCAACGGTGGTTGTCAAAAAGAGATCTAATTCCTGTAATTCTTTAGTTTGAAATTGTTTTGAGCATCCAATGACAATTTAAAAAAACTCCAGGATACAGCATATTAAAAGAAGGAAAAAACTATGGTCTAGTCTTTAGAGGGCTCATTTTAATACCTGCTTGCTTCTTTAGAGATGCATAACATAGAAGGCAGCAACTGGTACAAATCTTTAATAACTCAAGAAGCACTTTATTCACTGGGGACAGCAGAGACAGATGTTTGCAGGATACCTACTTTTAATTAAGAACGTGATTAGCCTGCCCCATTTTCACTTGCATTCCAAAAATCAAGTCCATTATATGCATGAACATTTAAATTCTCAGGCAAAAAAAATAACAGAGTTTCTGATAACTGCAGGAAAAGAAGTAGAAATATGATTTTTCTATCTAGCATCTCCTCCCTTGATACATCTCAGAGAAGCACCAATCCTGTGGTAACAGACACAGAATTAATTCCCTTTCTAGTAGTTGCAGATGTTAAGAGACTTGAATCTGTGTAAGATGTAAACAGATCTTGTGGGACCTCTGTGAATTCCTACAATAGTAAAGACTGTTATAACATACGTGAGACCAGCTATGAGAGAATAAGCAGAGAATAAGCCCTGGGCATTGTTTTTAATTATGGAACCTAACAGTATCTGTCCCAGATACTGTTTTGGAAATTACATTTGAGATTTACCATAGGTTCACCACATCTTATCTTCTAAACCAGAAGATGGCTTAACAAGCACCCTGAAAATGCAAGGGATTTACAGAAATGTGAAGTAGAGCTAGCAAAAATGGAGCTATTTCAGAGACACATTGAATGATACCAAAGCCAGGTTACTTTTTTGCTACCAACTTAAACTGCTATGTCACAGGATGCAATTAGGGATGAAGTAGTAACAGAAGTTGGGATGGTAATAGGCAGTCAGCTCACACTTGAGCAACCAGTAAATAATACAATGCAAAGGAATAGCTGATCAGATCCTTGGCTGCTATCAACACACACAGCACAGCTATGAGCTCACAGGATCTCTTTTACTGAAGAAACACACAAAGACCTGGGCAGTGCCCAAATGAACACCAAGAAGGAATCCGCTCTCCAATACATTGCATCAATTTCGTACTACAGTTAACAGGACCCACACGAGTGATAGTTTTGATAGTACCTATGCCCAAAGTGACAATACCTATCACATCAGTAGCAATGCTGTGATTCCTGAAAGATTCTTCTCTACAGAAAGCAAAGGGAAATTTTCACATTTGCCTTTAGAAGACTTTTGTCACTTGTGCAATATGACCTGGAGGAGGTAAATATCCCTCCTGTCCACAAAGCTGTTTAGCAGAGAAGACAGGAAGACAGGTTTCTGTGCAGTAAACCTACCAATGGCTGGAGAAGGATGCAAATGCTGTGCTAGTAAATACTCTCTTGGATGTATACAGGAAAGAGAACTGACAGATCAAACTGTCAAGATAAGCAAGATAGACAAGACCGCCCTCAGCAATAATTTTTATTTATAGGTACACTGTTGAAAAAATCTGAAGTCACCCAAGATTACGAAATTACAAGCACAAATTCCATGAAAAATATAAGCCGTATATTTACATGTACACTCCAGCACAACCTCGGCAAGAGGGACCTCTTACCAGGCTTGCCTCGCTGCTGTCAGACTTGAAAGGAAAGGGCCGAGCACAAGGATTGCTTTGTCCTTAGATGATTTACTCTAGACCCCCCTGCATTTGAAGAGAATGAAGCTGCCAGTCCCAGGGCTGCCCTTGGCAGTCCCAGCAGACTTCCCTGCCTGCCTACAATAGCATGTCCTATGCCCTGCTCAGAAAGTCCTGTGAGGAATATCTGCCAGCAGCCTGTACTAGGCTGCAGAGTCTTGAAATTGCTTGCAGAAGAGTGTCATACAACTATGAAGTTTTCCCTACCCCCTTCTAATGAGTTACACATGTTTTCATCTTACAGCACTGGCACTTCCCAGGAAGGACCTGTTCATGGTATTCTAAGTTGATTCCACATGGCTGCGGGTTTTCTAATACTAGTCTACAAATAGGTTACTAATTGGTGTTGCCATCCAATAAACCACAGAAGTCACTCTCTTCACCTTTTTGAAAAATACAGAACTATTCCTCCCATTCACTTCTTTTTTTCAGAAGTGATTTTTCTTACAGTGAGTTAAGCAATAAAATTTCCCATCGTCATTGCTAATAGGAAGGCAAAGGTCACAGAGTTGTATGTATTAGAGACGAATAACAAAGACACTGAATATTAGAACTTTGGCAATACAGCAATCAGATCTTAATAGAATTATGAATAATTCTAACTTGGAAAAGAACAAGCATGTTTCATTATTAAACATCTCACAACAAAAAGGTGAGTGTTGAAAGAAAAGACTGTCCTTCTATATTTAGACTTCTAATAATGAATGTTGCAAGCCTAAAGAAATCTACAGAAAAAAACAGCTTTAGCGTACCAGGTTTTTGGCTGAACTAACCATCACAGTTGTAAAAAACTAAAGATGTGGGGATGTGATGATTAGAGATACTTAAAAACAACATCAAAATATGTAAAGCCCAAAATAAAAGCTCTGAATTAAGAAAAAAATTTCAGTAAATAAATTGTGGTATCAAGTACTAATATACAGTACTCCAAAAACCCTGTTTGCCCTAGAGCTTTGACTTAAGCTTACTGTAAACATCTTAATTTTATATGGCATTTTGAATTTGAATTTCAACCCTCCCTGAATACATTAGATATACATCAAATACATACAGATAAACAAGGGCACTGGAAAAGTTGGGAAGGAATATTCAGTAATACTCATGTCTGCTATTTTAATAATTCACCAGAAATTAAGTAAAAGTCAATCACAACAGATACAGCGTTTCAATAGCTCCATTGTCTGCAAGAGCTGCACTGTTAATTTAATATGCTATGTAGCAAAGTTGTCAGAAGGATGGCTTTGATTGTATAAGTGCCTCAGTGAAGTACCTTTGTTGAAGCTGAGTGCTTTAAAAAATATTACTCCCTCCCCCAAACAGGGTTAAATCTCATTCATATTAGATATAATCAGATGTCACAGAGTTCCATTAAACCTTATTTACGCCCATGTAAACCACAAACTTGCATTTTCTAGTTAGCATTCACACTACCTTTAGTGGTATGTCATAACTCAAGTCAATTTAAAAGCCCTCAGGTTTTGAGTTTTTTCATGCTGTCATCCCCACCATTAAGGCACCATTTCACAGTTGGGCTAAGCCTGTAACACACACCAAGAAAAGGAAGTTTGAAAGTTATTCCCCTTACTCATTATAACTGTTTTTCTTTTGCACTGAAATAGCCATAGGATATGTTTCCCCGTGCAGAAGCAGGGCTGCTAGAGAAGGCTCGGCTCTGAGGAGTCATGCTGGTGCTCACCCGGAGCAGAGTCAAAGGAGGCAGAAAAATACTGGTACTCCTGTACTCCTCCCTCCAGCTAAAGCACTGCTGCGGGTCACTTAGGGAAGCAAAAGTCTCAGTGCTGTGAAGCACAGCAGATGCTCTGCAGTGGGCAATCCTCCTGCATAGCCAATTAGGATGCAGCTATTCTGAATAAAACACCCACTGTGAGCATGAAGCAGGACTGAACTAGCATCAACCCTGAAGGAGGTATTCATCGGACACCTGAAGCAGGGATGGATTTCAGACTGTAGTCTAAAGTCTCAGATGCCTCCTCTTCCTAGGGGAGGGAACTGCAGTCATTCCATTCTGCTAGGAGTAATCCTGGATATACAGGAGCAGGGAAGTATGAAAGACTGTCACACATGTTTCAGGACTGACCTCTTCTCTCCCAATTCATTATCTTAGGTCAATTAATGGTGCTGCCCAAGGAAGGTAAAGGGGTCAGCCCTTCCTTTCTCTCACCTAGGGCCAACACACTATTAATCCCTCTCAATTATAGTAACTCAAAATGTCAACCCATTGATTTTTGAAGAATTTTGTCTCAGACGCGGTATTTAAAGAGAAGGAATGTTCTGTATAGTAAGAGCCCTAACCACTGCTCCTTGACAACACTGTAGTGTTATTTTAGACTCCACCAGTTTATCCTGCATACAGGTCAACGGTGTAGTTGAGGTCACTTACTTCCAGTGAAAGCTATCCAGCGAGCATATTTAGTAGCTTCTCTTCGCCAGTGGGAAGCCACCAGCAAACCACATGTGACAGTTAGTGAAATGATTCCCATAATGATGAAAAATAACGTAGTGACCCACTCAGGAGGCAGTCGTGGAGGAATACAGGTCCTGTCACGTCCATGGATGGTTTGACACTGTCGCACAAGGCCAACTGTGAGAGCACCTGAAAATACATAGCAGAGAGGCAAGTAAACTTTCAAAATCCTCTCTGAGGGGCGCTCAATTGCAAACCAAAGCCCAGAATTGTCCAAAAATAAGGGATTATTTCTTTAATGAACCTTAATAAGTCTTTCAAACACAGAGGATGAGGGGGCATGCTTTAAACATGTATCTTCATGTTCTTTCATTATACGCTTGCACAAGTTCAAGTGAGATGGCTGCAAGCTGTATTTGGTTCTTGAGTGGCAATCAAGGTCTAATCAAAGGGATAAAGTCTCCTATAAAGTCTACCAATATCAGATAAAGTGGCAGCTAAGTTGTACAGAGGATCACTCCCTCACCTGTGTAGGATGAAATACTTCTCTAATCTTACAAAATTAGCTGCGGCCCCCTAAAATGCCTTTAATCGTCTAATGCCTTTTCCTCTCATCTGTAAATACAGCTTTAATCCACAAAGTCTTGCAGTAGAAACTGCACTTGATTCATATCAAGATTTTAAGAACTTTAAAAAAAAACCCAGTTCTTGACTCTTTAAGAGTCCCTCTATGCAAGAGACTGGTCAATCCTTTTGACAGCTCATAAGAGTTACTACACACACAAAAATGAATATCTACACAAAGACCTATCAAAAAGATCCTAGAAAACCCAAATAAAGTATTTTCTGTTAAATAAAACCCCCCCTGATTTTAAAATCCAATCCAGTGCTTTTCAGACTCATAAAGAAGCTTTTAGTAAGTTTTAATAGTGAAGTTCTCCTTATTTGGAAAATTTTAAACAAAAATTGGCATGCAAGATTAAAATCCATTTCTTCCAGTGCCTCTTAAACATTAAGTCCTGTATTTCTCAATTTTGTCCCTTCTTCTGAACTGCTTTCTTAAATAATCACAACTGTCCTTTATCTAAATTAGAAGCAATAAACAACAGTGGAGAACATTAGAGTCAACATCTTCCTTCATAAATTATTGTAAGTAAATATTGCTATAGTTGACCTGTTTAAACTAAAAAGAGGGCAACTCAGAAACGATTACAGTAAGACTTGAAAGCTTAGGTCTAGCATGTCTTCTGGAGGCAGAAACAACTGTCATACTTCTTAGCTTCTTTAAAAAAAAAAAAGGCAAAAAGCATGAAGCAAAGAAGTAAGCCAATTATCAAAAGGGTAACCAGTCCTAGCATGCACCTCTAGCACCCTGGAGCCAGTTTCTACACGTGTTCAGATTCTGTCTGCTTGCACCTCAGCAATGAGTACCAGCAGAATCAGCTTCTGAGCTTGGAATCATTAGATTATGAGACAGAATATCACGTTTTATTAGCTGTAGTGCTTCTGATACACTCCTAGAAGATGAGAAGAACCAAGAGCAAAAGCATTACTAAATCAGTTCTGTTGAAGCATTCCTGTAACCTTCACTTAGACTACAAATTTTAGCCCTATTCAAATACATCCTTTTAATTACATATTCATCGGCTGAAAAATTCAGTGATGAATTTTCAGCTAAAATACTTTAAAAAAGTGTCAGTTACAAAACCAGTGGCATTTTCTACTTCAGATCTACAGCAATCCCACCATTGCTATGCACCAGGATTACACAAACTGAGCCAGAATTACACACTCCGTCTTGCACAGCTCACATACCTGCACAGCACAGTTTTACAGGAACTGCTTCTCACTTGCTTTTTCACAGCCAGCAATGTTCTCATTTTACATCAGTTGCTGGGGCAGAGGGGAGATGTGCATACGTCCTTAAAAGTCAAACTCCCTGAAACACACACACACACACACATCGCAGAGCCTCATACAAAACACTAAATAGTTTCCTGTAGTTCAGGGATAAAGAGACTATTCACTGCAGTATCACAGAACAGGAAATTAATCCCAATCACTCTGCAAGACTAGGATTTAACAACAAATTTTCTATACCTACATAGAAGTAACTTTTTTTTTAAACTGTGTTTCTCATCTAAAGAATGACTTCATAAAAATGACATCACATATGTAATAGATGTTTTCTGAATTCAGAGACCTCTCCTGAATTCAGTGGCAATAATTTAGTGCACTTTTCACTTTAGCAAAAGCAACAGTGATAAGAACCACTGTGATGGACTCCATTCAATTTTGTGTGTTAACTGAAGAACAGTTGCTGTAGATGAGCACGTACTAGAAAGGGATAACTAATCTTCCAGATGCAATTTTCAGTTTATATTGAAGATATTTTTCAATTAACAAGAGCACATTTAAATGAGTCAGATTCAGAGAGGACCAAAGCTAAGCCCAGTAGTGCCATACCTGAAGAAAGAAGAACTCCATCTTGAACTACTATTTTTCAGTGCAGTTTTTTTGCTGTCAACATCTATGCCAAAGGCTGATTTTCTCAAAAAAACCCCCAACCAACCAATCAAAAAAAACCAACCCCAAAACACAACAAACCCAGAACTGAAAATGAAAAAAAACAACCAGAACAAGAATCGCTGAATTGCAAGACCAGGGTAACATCCATTTTGAACACACAAGCATAGCTGGAAGAAACTACTCACAGCAGGGTTTCCTAAACGTCACTTCTCCTGCCCAAGTGTGGTGTTCCTCTCCTTTTGGTTTTTGGTTGTTTTGTTGGGTTTTTTTAACCAGAGTTTTAAAGCATCAGCAATTAAATTTCATGATATGCCATTTTGGAGGAAAAATACTGAACTTTACTTTGTCATCAAACGTCTGCTAGCAAACGCTTAGTATTTCCTCTTAACTCTGCTTCATGGATTACAAATTTGAAGTAAATATACTCCATATTCAAGGTTTTGAACCTCAAGTCTGCAGCCTCTAGGAAGGCAAATGGAGGGCAAGAGAAGGTCTGTGAACTATTTCTAAAGGTTTCACAAAGGTAACTAGGAGAAACAACCTTATTACATGTCCATAAATCTAGTTACAGTTCAAGTTTAAATTCACTATACAGGGATACCTCACTTGTGTACATAAACTAGGCAGAAGGAAATTAAACATCATAGCTTGCTCCCATAGTGACAAATCTCCTGTTGAATGCAGACTTCAAAATAAGTCTCTGGTGTGGAAAAGAGTATTTTTTTTCCCCCACACAAAATTCAAAAGAAGAGTGGCTTTACATGGTATTTAATTGTTTTGGTCCCATTCTGAAGCAATCAAGCAGTTGCCAGGCAGCTGCCAATCAACTACCTTGTTAAAGAAAATCTTGTTTAAACTTATCTAGTCTGTTATTGAAAGGAGGGATAGAGATACTGAATCAAACAGTTTCTGCAGTTATAGCCCAAAGTCCATCTGAAGCCAGTCACCAAATTCCCCTCTCATCCCTAGGTAAAAGAGGTGTTTAGTCATTTTCTCAGAACAATTCCAGCACCTAAAACAGGTATAAAAGCACGGCTAATCCTAGTAGACTAAGCAGCTTGAAGATGGATACAGGCTTATAGTATGTGCAGCAGAGTAACCACACCTGCCCATCCTTCACCTCCTGCTGCCCACACTGTCCAGCCATTGAGAACTATCGTGACAACCTGGAGATGCAGGGGGTTCCTCCCTTTCTCTCAATATGCCAGCTCCCGAGACTGGCATTATGCAGGTCAGCACAGCTAGAGTGAGAGGTGCTTGGGTTATATACTTTAATTACTAAAAATAAGATTCAGCCTTCATCAAAACAGAGGAAGCTGCACGGAGCAAATGTCAGTGAAGTGGTCCTTACTCTTTTCCAGTAAATCTATTCCCCAAAGTGCTAATGCATTTCAAACACATTCAACAACCTTCTAGTAGTGACAGTCCGACTACAAGAACTCCAGTTTATACCAGTTAAAGATTTCGTTATCCTATTCCTACACTACCTCACCTAACTCCTCCAGACCACCAGTAATGCTTATTTTCTGACACTGTATTTTTACTAGAATCAATAATAATAAAAAAACTCTTTAACAAATACACCAACATTTGGGAGCATCACCTGCTTAACAACTGAGTTTCACGAAACCACTGAGGGAAAGAAGGGAAAAGGCATCAAATCAAAGAAAGGCAAGGGCTAGTTTATCTTCTTTGTGCAGATGTGTGGCTGCCACGAGCAGACCCACAAGTCCCAGTCCAGCCCCGCTGGTGCTGTGCCATCCCTCTCCTGTTTCCGTGGTAACTACAGAGCCACCAAAGAGGAATCATGCTAGGGAGAGAAACAAAGATTGCTGCAGCCCTTTCACTCCCCCACCTCTCCATCACTTCTGAATTATTAAAAGTGGCACAGCAATACCATGACTGGAAAGCAGTAGCATAATAACAGCTATTCAGATCTCCGCTGTTCATCTATTATTTGATTGCCAAGGTCAAGCGTGCTGGATGGGCACGGGAGAGGTGCCACTGCCACGGAGAGCTTACCATAGCATAAGAAGCAACTAACATGGTCAAAGCACAATTCAGTGAACAAGGTGGGGCTCAAACATAAGGTCACAGAGTTCACCATCTAAGCTGTCTCATGAACATACAAAGCACAAACCCTCAGAACTGCTCTTGCTCATACAGCTTGGGGTACCTGCTCCTCCTCTGTCCTTCCCTACTGGCCCCACTTGAAAATGTCTTTATCTTTCATCTCATTTTATAGAAAATGCTATTCCTTAGGTTTAAATGCATCTGCAATGCTTTATATTCCTTGACAACAGCTTCCTCACTTTTACCTTCCGTATACCAACCACATCCTTAGCAAAATGCTTATTACTGACATTAAATAAATATTACTGGCCAACATGCCTAGTGAGGAAGGTAAAACATCCAACCGCTCCCAGACAGCCCGCTCACCCTCCCTCCCTCAGCTGTCCTGATGAGAAGGTGTGGTTCTGCCACAAAACCCTGACAGACAATTGTGGCTACCAGACAATTTCTGCTCAAACGTGATACTTTTCTTCAGTGTACTATGGACTTGTTAAACCGTCTCTGCTAAGTGAAGAGCACAGCTTACAGCATTCCTAATGAGGTGCGGGTGACGTAAATGTCAGAGCACTGCCAATGTGGCAAGGACACTGATAAGTTTTATGTTTTAGTAATGAGCACAGTACATGGAGCTATGTTATTTGGGCACACTAAAACATTCATTGCTGCTGTTTAAGTAACAGTCACATGCCAGAAAATGACATATGTAAAATAAAGGCAGCTCAGTTAAGCTATTCCCTGTAACTCTTACTGGGCCACAGACAAGGACAGGAGGAAATGACATTGTTCTTGGAAAGTTTCTAAGTTCTATCCATTTAACAAACCTGAATGGAAAAAGCTCTAGGTCCATCTAAGAGGAGGAACAGGCTACAGCTGACTAGTGCACAGCTGTAGCATGCTACCCAATCCAAGTGGGAACTTTAAAGGTCTCAAGAGAACACAGTCATTTGGTCATGGCAGACTAATTCTCTGTACCAATGTTAAGGATAACCATCAAGTTGACTTTGGCCATCTTGCCTTTAACATGTCTGCTGCTCCTTGCCTGCAACCAAGCCTCTCTGACAGAAGACCGCTTTCAAAGTGAGCGAAGCATAGCCGAGGAATTCCTGAGAGGAACAAACAACAAAGCACGGTAAGAATAGTTCCAACACAACTGCCCGTAACAGCAAACAAGGAGGAGGTATTTCCAAGAAGAAAATTTTTCAAAGTCATCCAAGGAATTTGGCAGTTTAAGTGGGATGTTTCTCAGTCTTACGTATGGAATTTATTTTCCTGCAATGCCCACTTTAAGTGATGTTACTATACAAAGGGGGAAGAGAGAATGCTTTATTTAGGTTTATTTATATGTATTTTGTTTTGCAGAAAATGTCTATTAATTCTATATTCCAGGTATCAGTACCTTGGAAACAGAGTACTCTCCCTTCTGTCTTTCTTGAAATCCAGGGAACTGACACTGCTGATTCTTCTCTACCACAGCCTAGGAGGTACTCCAGGGTGCATATAGTTAGTTCTACTTATTCCAGTGTAAAACTCCGTCAGAAATCAGGCACTGTATCCCCTCTTATGAGGAGATGAGCTATACTTAAGAGTAAGCAATGCAGAAGGTTAGGAGGAAAAGCTATGCTTTTGCAGGATATGCACCACCACATGTGTGAAGTGGAAAAAATCCAGTATCCTGCTGGTTTGTAAAGCACTTCAAAAACCAAGGAGAAAAAAAAGGATTAACAATGCTGGGGAAGACCTCTTCATTCTAAAAGGCATGGTCCATGTTGTAATAGTTAAACAGAATTGCAAGGTCTCTGTATATAAGGTCCCACTGAATGTCACCCACAGGCACAGCTCATGGAAATTTTTTGTACCTATAACTGCTCAGAATTATAGCCTTGTAAAAGGAAACATAGTTAGTCCTCATCTAAATTTTCAGTCATTGACCCGTTAAAGCAATTTAAAAGTGTTTGCAGCCTCAAATCATGTCATAGCAGAGCATTTTGTAGAATAGCATATACACATAACTAACCACAGCTAAGTAACTATAAGCAAGTCCAACACCCCTTCCTCCACTTTTTTGCTTAGGTCGTTGTTGTAGGACTATTTACTATAAAGGGTATATAAAAGGATCAAAATATAAGATAGGACCAACTACTGGCTTCCAATCAAGTATATGAATACCATATCTGTAACTGTTCTTACATAAATAATTACTTCTTTTGTGAGGCATGGGGGTAGTTTGAATAGATGCTCTTTAGCACTTATGCTGCTAAAATAACTTGGAGGTTACCATGCACGTAGAGTGTTCAGGATGTGGCATGACAGATTGATCTGTTACTGCGGATGTTCCAGCACGTTGTTCAGTTAGTAGATTAAGAGGCAACCAAGTTCAGACTTACTAAAATAAGATTTATGAATGTTAAAGGATGATCTAGAGAAAGGCTTAAAAGAATAGCAGAGGATTAACTACAAAGGCACAGAACAGAGGAGTTCAAAACAAAGGGATTATGAATTATCTCTCCTGTCCTTTGTATGCCGGATCTTATGTTTTTGACATTCACTCTGATTTGTCTCTCAAATCATCTAATAGGTATTGTAATCCTGGAAGAAAAGCTTAGGAGTTTCTCACTTTGAAGCAGACCAGATATAAGATTAATCCATATGCCCACTGGATATTTACTGGTACAAAACAAACACCTAAAAAGTATTTATGCAATGTTAAAAGATCAGTTTTAATAAAGACCTAGATTTACTTGCAAAATCCTTGCCATATCTAGAGTGCATCTTTTAAGAGCAATTTAAGTTGATATTGCAAGATAGAGCATGTTATTACATAAGCTACTATTTGTCTTCTAGTCCATTTATCCCCTTCTCTGAAAACAGGAGGTTCTCTCCCTTTCAAACCAACTTTGAAATGCACCATCCTTCTTGCTCTAGAGATGTAAAGGCTGTTTCCTTGTTTCAGGAACCAAGTGACTTTTTAAAAAATACTCATATTTACAACTATAGGTGAGGTGACATCCCTAGCTCCCAATCCAGCTTATGCTAGCCTTGAGGAACCTACCAACTGAATTCTATTTAACAATCTAATGTCCAGCAAATTTTATTTATGAGGTACCATTTTTGGCACTCTTTAGAACTCCAAAGCTTACTGGCTTTTAAACAGAAGATTTCTCATTAAAGAGTCTAAACTCAATGTTAAGAGAGTTGTGGTACATTAGCAGAAAAGTCTGCCATGCTGCTGAAGACCATCTGGTGCCTGAGTTGTCTCAAAAGTTTTCAATTCAGTGTTTGTATCATGCCTAATTCAAACCAAATCCCCTCTCCACAGTCTTCTCCCTCCTCCTCCTCCCACCAGCAAAGAGAGAATAAAAATCAGGGGCCATCTATTGGGAAAGATCCTTATGACTCACACGTATTAGAGAAGTTTATTACTACAGATGACAATCATTATGATACATGAGTTGTAAGTCGTGTTTAAATTGCAGACATTTAGACCAGTAAAAGCAAGTTTGTTTCTGAATTCCAACATACAAGTATCAATGCTATGCTGCTCGTGTATTGGGATGGGACTAAAAGCCATGTTTGGGTTTTGTTTTGCCTCCCTTTATTTTAATAAGCGATGGACCACCACACAGTGAAAGAGCTGTCCTCGGGCAACAACACAGGAACAACTCTCCTGAGGACATAACAAAGGCTCTGTGTGTTCTCACGTATCAGAGCCAAGAAATCTGCCCACACTGAAGGTATTCTTTCCTACTTCAGAAGACAGCATTAATTAAGTGTTGGTAAACAGGATCTCTAATAAGTTGCACCCTTCTGATTGTTTATTTTATGACACTATAAGCATTTTCACAATAGGGTAGTGATGTCAGTGACTAGAATCTTTACAGTTTCTGAAGCGGCAAGGGCCTGGAAAAAAGAGAGAACTTTTTTTAAAAAAGAAAACTTAATGTTTTATTTAGCTTAGAAAAAACAAACAAAAAATCCATAGTTATCTCAATTTTTCCCCCAACCAAAATACAGATATTCAAAGTTGAAAAAATTCACTGCCTAAAACAACCCAAAGATCAAAGGCAGTGTCAATATTGAAAAGTGATTTTTTTAGTCAGCTACACCATTTTTTTGCCATATGTTCAGCTGAAAGCCAGAAGCTATGACACCTACAGCTGTTCTGCCATTTAACATCTGATGAGCTTGTGTGCTTAACAGAGTTATATTTGGCTTCAGACAGGGATGTAAAATGATACCTCTCCATCCAATACACCACACAACCTATCCCAACCTTCTCAGAAATGGTCTCTTAATCACAATCATATGGTTGATGTGCAGGCTCTTTAAGGCTGGTCATCATCTACAGGAGCCAGTGACGAGAGATGGCCAGGCTGAGTCAGTAACGGCAGCACCAGAATTTGCCACGTGGTACAAACACAACACAACCAGCAAGAACACAGAAATTCTAGATCTTAAGAGTTTAGTGGATCACATGTGTCTTATAAGGTGGTCTGTTCACAGATTGACAATCACTGGACTTCAGAGCTCTCCATTTTTAACTCCTGTATGTCTAAAAGCACCATTTCACCAAGTCAGTTGAGTTTCAAACTTAATAGATGTCCAAGGAGACCAGGACAGTTATACCAAACCCCCCAGATCACACAAAGTAAAGTATCCTGTTGTTCTCTCTGCCTTTATTCATGAAGATGAATTATCTGTCAACTTTCCTTATTACAGTCTAAAGCAATTTTTCCAGCCTGGTGACAAGGGCATTCAAGGGTAGGGAGACAACCCAGGTTTTGGCCCTGCCCTCAAGATTGCTTGTGCATTTTACCAAATGAAATTCAGGAGGAATAAGGATCATCTTCCTCTGTCAGTTGTAACTGTTGTGCTTTGTGCTGATCTCAGGTTGTGTCAGATATGCTCCAAGGACACCCACTGATCTGGCTCTTATGAATCACCCGGTGGTGTAAGGTAAAAAGAGAAGTGTTGAAATGCCTTTTGGCATTTATATGGTTAGAAACATATTTGCACATTTTAGGTGTCTGCTCTGCAAACACTCAGCCTAAATAAACCTTATGTGCTTGAATGCTTTCTTTCAGCTGAGCCTAACTTTCTCCTGGTCCACTGCTGAGAGCAAATTTTAGGCCCAGATTGCCAGAAAGTACAATAGACCTTGCTGAAAAAAAAGAACAAAATATTCAAAGATCAAATAAAATGTACTAACAATTTGGTAGCAATTTCTTTAAAATCACATAACTGATGGGAGGATTTTATTTATAGCAATGAGGGAATGGAAATTTGCAGGTAGAGGTAATACCTTTTATGAGAACTAGAACAATTGGGAAGATGAAGCACATTTCTGGTCTTGCAAGCCGTTCCTTGGACACACAAGGTTTCCCCTACTTACGAAGTGGAGATATAAAAGATACTATCTCTGTCTACTAGACTCACTTTATTCCATAAAGCACCTTTGTCAATTGAAGAATGGCACCTAAATGTCCCAAGACATACTTCATTGCAACTAGAGTAATATTTCAAGCAGAATAAAACCTAACTTTAGTTTTTATTCCTAAAGGCACTTTTTAACTGTTGCCAAGTCTGTGTATGACATGCTTATAACAACTGGCAATACAGGTTAAACTGCACTTTAAATAGGGATTAAGTACAGGGCCAACAACAAATTTATTCTCTACAAGTAATGCTTCATGTGCTGAAAGACAGACTGATATACAACTTAACTACATATGATCTGTCCTTAAGGATAGTCGGCACAGTTTCCTGGCTGATTAACCTTTTAAGACCCCGCTGTATAAAAGGAAGCTTTAGCTTTTCAGGCAAACTGAAAAAAACCTAAACAAAAAAACCCTCCAATCCTTTCCTGCAGCAATAATTCTCAAATTTAGGCATTTACTTGTTGTTCTCATCACAACAAAAACATTAAAACCAAAAAAGAATAAGAAGGAAGGGAGCATATTCAGGATTTATCCTGAAATTGTATTTTCTTATCCCTTTTGCTAAGGAGGCAAGTCCTTGTTTTAGAAGCCTGCATATTTTAAGCCTGAATTATTTAGGCAATTAACAGGTGCTGCCTGTGTGGTGATAACGCTTTCTCCCTTATCACCAATCAGCATCTACAAAAATAGACTGTAAGAGTCTGGAGACTTTTTTCTGGCTAGAATAAAAGATAGATAGATCACTCCTGAACAGTTAAATTTGCACTTTAGTGAAACAAAATACAACTTTATCTTAACAGCAGGACTCAGTCATTTCTGAGTAACTGGGACTATTCTTAAAAAGCAATCAGATGTTAGACAGTGCTCCAAGCAGCATATCTGTTAACGTATGTTTATACAGTTGTTATAATGACATTCTGAACGGGAATTCTCTCTAATTTTAGATCCAATATAAACAGTCAAGAAATGCTCTGCCTTTATCACCAACTTCATCTGACTGAACATATACTTACTGAGAGCATTTACTTCAGATTACACTGGGCATAAATCAACAGACTTCTGTTTGTAAACCAGCAACTACTACTTCTAGCCTTTATTTCACCATTTTTCATGTACAGAGCTTCAGGGTGCTTCTTGTAATTGCTGAGTGACCCTATAATATTCCATTGAAAGAATTTATGAGACCACATTAGAAATTCTTGGCCATTCAATCTTTTCAGGTTTTCTGTACAATCTTGTTGCATAGTTTTTAAATTGAATTAAGTGTGGGTTTAAAAAAAAATAAAGTGAAACATGATTCTTCCCACACGAGTTTCTACAATGGAGAACTACATTATTAACACATGAATTTAGGTGCATGATTAGCTTCAGAACAGAATTCAACCCAAGGGGAAAAAAGTTCTTTCTTCACCCTTGTGACTTCTCTTCCCCCACAGCATTGGAGAACGCCCACAACACTCCTCGCATCAACAGGCATAGAAGATGCAGTACATTTTCTCCTCTACATGAAAGGAGATAAGAATCTTCTGCTGTGGCAGTTTTGGAGCTGACACTTCCACTGACTGTGGGAATGTCATTGGTTGTTCTCTATGCTTAAGAAAAAGGTATCTCTTAATGCTACAACTTATCTCTATTTTGTACAGAGACACTGAACGTTGAAGAAAATTTTCAAGTCAAACAAGTCACCTTCTATACAAAAGCCAACCTTCAGGAAACCTGAGGTCCATGAAAACATTTTATCATTTTTCTTCACTTTGATATAAAGACATTAAAATTAAAGGTTGTGTATGTTTGATGCATGCTCATACAGACGAACTTACAGATATAACTGTTCCCTATTATTTGTACATTTGCCCCGCCTATCATGGCAGTCAGGATCAATCTCAATTCAGATGTATACAAAGATTTTATTGCAGAAAGCAATCTGTTTCACTGAGACATCCTAATAACATTAGTATATATGGCATCAATTTGACAAGTGTAGAAAGAATCTAGATTCAAAGCAACTCTTCTGAAGTATTCACAGCAAAGCAGTTCTGAGGCACGCTGAACAAGCAGTTGTCCTATTCTCACTTAATCTGATCCCTTACCTTTTCCTTAAAATACAACTAAACTGCTGCCAATAGCTGGAAGCAGTCACAGCAAGGGAAGTGGAAACAAGGCAAGAACAAATTGAGCAGTGATTGGAGAGCAAGAGAACAGGAAACTCAGGAGTAAGAACTGCTACACTAAACTGGGAAGTTGGCTCAATGATGAGCACTACAGAAGTAAACTACTTGACTTTACTGCCTATGAACACTGTCATTTGATTATGAAATTCTTGGACTACCAAGAATTTAACAATAAATTAAATAATATAATTTAACAATGACCAAATTCAGAGACAGCTCAGTCCTACTAATGCAGTGTCCAAACAACTGCACAAAGAATTCATGGTCAAGTTCAAGGCCTAATGTGAACTGTCTTCAACTGGACAAATATTTAAACACCTAAGTGGGTTATTAATCATTACACCTTGAGAGACTGTCACCCTTAATAATCCCAAAGTGCTTTGTAATTTATGGCACAGAACTGCAGCTACCATGAAGCTCTTGGGTAGCGGCCAACTGTTGCTTATCACACTATGTTGCACGGATAGGAAATGTTGGTGTCATACTGCAGTAAATCCCTGGGAGGCTTTTGATGCCTTCACAAGGGAGTGTTTTAGTTCATCCCAAGGACCCAGACATAAACTGAGTACATTTTGCTCAAAGAGAGGAAGTAGATTCTACATATTCTGTGGAATTTTGAACCTCTAACTCTTAGCAGTTAGTGTTTCATACTTGATTAGCTTGTCCCACAGACAAACCATCACAATCAGACAAGGTTTTCTAAGGAACCACAGAGAGACCAAACTCTTGCAATCAACTCTATCTACAAAGTTTAAAAAACCTATACAAGATGTTACATTGTATAAGATGGTACATACACAACATATTCATCAAACAGAGTATCAAACATGATATAACAGGAAGAAAACAAGAGTTTTACCTTGAGAAAGAATATAACCTATGATTTTTAATGGCATATAGATTTCTAGGGCATTAGGCCAATATAAGTCCTTTGCCAGTCAAATGCTCTAGCTTGTTTCCCACTCTTCTTAAAACAGACACATACCCTGCACAGATCCTCTTCTTGGCCATATCTCCAGTTTTTCAGATCTGTGTGTATCTCCATCAGTCAGGGGCTTGGGGAAGAAAAATGAGATTGAGCAAAGCAGCTGGAGCACACATAAGGGGATTGCTGCAAATTTACCACAGAACTTTTTTCCTGCATATAGCCCTCAATTAAAAAATCACTAAATTTGCAGACACCACAAATTGCAATAACAACTTACGGAATGAGAAATTTCTTTTTCAGTTTTAAATTGTATAAACTATAAATTTATAATGATTTATAATTTTCCCAAATTACTTTGTACAAGAGAAAAACAGCCTCCATATTCTATTTGTTTCACCATACTACAAACAACATTTTGATTTTAAAATAGATAGCATTTAACCTCTTCAAAGGTCAATATTCCTCCTTATCCATAGTCACTCTAGTTACCTTCTTCTGAAACACACAGCTATCAACCATTGCTGGAAAAGGATACAAGAACTAGGTGGAGAACTCCCGCATAAGATGAAAATCCTACATACTGCAGCTGTACTGCAGCAGACAAGAAAAGTTAGTTCTCTCTACTTTGTTTCAAGACTAGCAAGAAAACAAGTGGGAAAAAGTCGTGCTGTTGTGAGGTATCTATAAAAAAGTAGGTCAAGCTGAAAAAGTTTTGACCTACTGATCTTCTTTGCTTTGGCAAAAGCACAAATGGAGTTTACATAATGCTGCTCATGTGTAAGCACCGGCTGGGAACTAAACAATACAAATGTTTTTAATAAGCCTCAGTCATTAAGAGGATCCCTTTAATTTCAGACAGTTTAAAATCTTTGTTTTGCAGTACATACTATTGGATCCTTACTTTTAAGATTCATATATTTAAGTCACTCTTGTGTTAATCTCAGTGTCATATTGTGGCAACAAATGTAATACATACGCCTAAAATCAGTTCTAAGTTGATCTAAAAAATCATCATTATTAGTGAAATGCAGATAGCTCCTGAAGCTCAAATCTCAAAGTATCTTTCCCACAGCTTGTACTGTCTACAAAGCAGTTTAACAACTACTTACTTCTTGAGTAAAGCACAGGATGGAAAACAAATCTGTATCTGCACATACTGAACATAATTTAGTTCTATAATAACTATACTTTTAACTGTGAAGTAAATATTTTCAAGAAAAAGGTTTTCCAAATACCTGAAACTCAAGTGCCTCAGCAAAACCACCTACTATCAGAAAAGACAAATGAAATACCTGTTATTCTTAGATTCCCCCCCTGTTTAACAAAGTAAAACTGTGATAAGAAACAACACTTAAGAAAAAAAAAAATTAAAGCTTTGCTGCTAATGCTAACAGAAGTTTCTGTGATGAAGACACAACCTCTATTTCACAGAGGAAGAAATTGAGGTATTACCCCAATGACTTTCCAACATCCAAAGTCAGCTGTGCCAGGTGCTAAATTTGAAAGGTAAATACAAGTTAGTGGTTCCCAGATCTGTACCCTATAATCAGGTATTTCTTACTCAATTCTTTAACACTAATTAGAGAATGAGGAATTCAGTAGGATTTGGTGGGAGGCTAACTAATAATTTTGTACCTTCACACACTAAAGAGAGAACCAAACGTTCACCTAACAGAAGCAGTATTAATGTGTATTTGTTAAAAAGCAGACGTAAAATATCAGTTCCTCTACAGACAAAAACTCGTCTCTCTCATCTCTGCTCTGGCAGGCTCAAATAACCAGGCTGACACAGCTCTCTTTCATGAGATTCTTCCTACACATAAAATAGTTCCATATGTTTAAATGTTCAGTGGTTGAGCAAGTACAGAATTAATTCATTACAACAATGCCTTACTATTAATTTTTCTTGTGTCTTAGGCCTGGTCAATTATAGAACCCAAGCACAATTCCTACACTCTGCTTTGTCAGATTTTCACATCCACTTCAAAGACATCTACAGTCAAAGTGGAGTGGAAATGTTAGAGATGGCACTGACTCTCACAGACCTGGCACACCTATTAACAGACTGCTCTTGTTATGGTATTCAGATTAGATGGGGTTTAGATTCTTTGCCAGTCCTTACTAGTTCTGTATTATTAAGGCACTGGCAACATCACTAAAAAGTAAGCATTGTTAGAAGTGCCTGCATCTTGCAGCAGATCCTAATCCCCTCATTGACTGGATCAGCAATGTGTCACAGAGTACTTTTCCCTCCTTGCTCATGCACCTGGGGGCACCTACCAAAAGGAAAGTGTTTTCCTACAGATTATGTCCCAGAACCTAATTTTAACACTCTGATGTTCAGATGGCTTTGGAGATTGCTTTTCAGCCGTCACTTCTTTCTAGAGCATGATGGTACATAATTCTTCATTCTCTGTATCATCACCCCATTACTTTTTTTTGTATTCTCAGCATTCAATCCAAACACTTTTGTGAAAGGGCAAATGACTTCTGTCATAGTCACCATACGATACAGTAAAAACACACATTAGGAAAAAGTAATTTTGAGGAATTGCTTCCTATTACATCCCATCATGCTCTACTGGAAGAACTAGGAGAAGCACGTTGTGTTTTCAGTATATTGCAAAGTTCTTAACACCAGAACCCTTTTATAGGCAGTTTTCGAAAAGCCAACTATCCATACATCAAAGAAACAAACCAAAACACTATCTACTTCAGTGGACAGCACAATGATTGCTCTCCACAGAGAAGCACTGCATGTTAACAGTTTCTCAGCACAGGCCCTAAAGGACAGAAATAAGTGTCTAGCTGCCACACTGATTTTTACATATCACTACTTTTTTGGCAGATAAGGGCATTTAGAGCAATGATGCTAGCTGGAACTCAAGTTTATATTTTCTTTTAAGTTGCTGATGTCTTATTTATTTAGAAATATTGGTTCATTCAAGTACCTTCATGTGGTCTGGGGTTTATTCCATGTATAGTCAGTGCTCTAGGTAGAGAAAAATATTCCAATGGCAATATGGTCTCAAGCTCAGCAGGAGCACGGAATCACTGCTTGGTTATATCACCTGCGACAGTTCATTAAGCTGATCCCAACAAAACTACAGCTCCTGTTGGAACTCTGGAGCACAATTCCCCAGGAAGAGCTATCATGTGCAGAGGAATACCACAGAACAGCAGTAATTTGCCACTTAGTACTAGATAACTTATTTCACAGGAGCAGGGAGTTAACTGCCTCAGGAGGAACAGCCTGCTGGGTATAGCTTGCTCTTCTATAAGACCACAGATACCTACTGAATCTGGAATCATACTTCACAAATAAAAAAAGCAACTGAGTATCCAAACCGAAGAACTACACATAATACATGAAAAGGCAACATTTGTAAACAAAACAGGCAATTTAAAATAATTGTATATTCACAATTTAATCACATACTGTTACTGCACAGCATGGTACAGAAGGCAGTTTAAATGAAAAATATAATTCCTAACATAAGTGACCTTGATGCTCATGTCACAGATGCAAGATGAAATTGGAAGCTCTGCTGAACACTGCTGTCACCCAAGTCAGCACCGTTGTGCAGGTGCTGAGTGGCCTGGCCATAACATCACACTGTGTGTCCTGTTGTGATATATGTATCAGTATAAGAGGATGTGAGAAATACTTGCTTTAAAAGTTACCCGTCAGAATTTAGCAGCCTTAAATTCTGACATCCATACTAACTTAATGACTGCTATAAAAAAGGTACATGTTGTTCTGCAAATTGGAATGAAATGAACAATCATGCTACATAGGAAGGGATGACTAAGTCACACAAACAAACTGATAGCTTAGCTTTCTGAAGGGGGATTTTGATTAAATTATCCTCTTGAATTATTTGACCTATCCTAAAAGCATTTCAAATTGTCGACCCCTGCACATGTACAGCTTTCAACATGTCTAATTTCAACGATGCATGCTACTCATACCCTTTTCCCTACAAAATGGTTGAGTTGAAGCTAGAGCAACTTCTATCCCCCCTACTGAAGACAAAATATCAAAATCATTAAAGACCCTCCCACACAAAAAAAAGAACATATGGAGACAAAACCACTGGCTTTTAAACTTCATTGCAAAAGAAGAGTAGAGATACAGGAGCAAAATTCATTACTACTGAAATCAGTGGGAGCTTAGGCATTGGCTTAAATTAAAGCAAACTCTGTCCTTATTTCTTGTATAGAATATCAGTTTGATAAGAAAAGGATGTCACTGCAAGAATACTGAGAAGCCATTGGTTTCCAGATTGGAGTTATCAGCGTTCTGTACTTGCACACCATGAATAACGAAACGTCACTGAGAACTCTCTGAAAGAAAATTCCATTTAATTTTCATCTTCCCTTTATAATCTTAAAGATGTATGAAATATCTGGAACCAAGTTAATGAACAATTCTTACAAAACTACGTAAAGTGTCCAAAGGAGACCTGGACGCACATCCACAAAGGTGCAGTTCCTCTGGCCTAAAGACAGATAAGCATCTGAAACCTTCAGTCATCTCAGTTGCAATCCTTTGCTCACAACTACAATGCTGGAGAGGAATTTTTATAGCTAACATTTTTCAAATGACTGTAAAACTTATCTTTAAGAGTAAGATTTAGGAGACTAATCAGTCCTTCCCCTATATTGATTTCCCCAGAATATAAGCTCCTTTAAAAAAGTACTTTAAATAATCTAGATTTTTCAGAGAGGCATTAAAGACACCAATTTATTTTGCTATCCAATTTAGCAGAAAATCATCATTATCTATGGAGTAAGATATGGTACTTATTGTTTAACATTCAAAAAAGAACAGATTTTTATTTTTTTTCCTGAAACATAAGCCCAGGTTCCCAACCTTAATGGCTGTAAACAGCTCTGAATGAGCCAATGCAGTGCTGCCTTCTCAGGTCTGCCAAGACCTCTGCTCTGTGCAATTCTCAAACAGCTGCAGTATTGAGAAGACCAGGCTGTTCCACGCTGCCTTTCAGAACCCCAAGGACAGCAGCCAAGCAGAGACACAGCATTACTCCCCTCTCTCCTTGGTACTAGGCTGACTTGTAGAAGCAGAATCTAGAATAATTCCCACAGGAGCTGAACCTAAGAACACAAAGGTAAAGCAAAGAAGTATTTTCTTTCACTGAATTTCTTTCACCAGCTGAGAGCAGGATGCTTCAAGAAAAACCTGCTTCTTAGTGGCACATATGGATGCTGGATGGCTTGAATGTGGTCCAAGTACAGTACTGTGCTGAGAGTGCCTGAATCTCACTGGCAGCTGGGACAGGTTTTACCATCAGAGCTGTGTTCTCCTATGCCATACTTCTCCACAGCAGTCCCTGGGTAATGAATGGCACTCAGAAAAGCATTTATCTCACAATTCAATACCACAGCGCTTGCTACAGGAAGTCCTTCATTCAATGGGCATCTTCATACTTCTTTATAGTTTGGGCAAAAGGCTCATTTTAGAAGGTCTAAATAGTAGAAATATACATTTATATTGCTTTTAATCAGAAGTCTTAACATAAGAGTGCCTCGAATCCCATATCAATAAAAATCTACAACAGAGTCATTAAGGAAGAATGACAGCTAGCTCTCCTTTACAATTTTATCAAGCCAACAATTTGTTCGGCTTTAAAAGTATACCAACAACAACAAAAATAGGCTTAGGTCTGTCAAAACATTATTTCACTAGCGAAGTCCTTCAGAAAAATCCATACAGATTTCACGTTTGCCAGCCTAACTAAAAGTAAAACTGTTACTTGCATCTCTAAAAGGAATACAGGACAGTAATGGCAGATGATTCTTAAGTAATCAACCATCAAGTAACTAAGAATTAATGATTTCTACATATAATATTTCAGGAAACAATTTCTGTATTATAAAGAGATATTAAACATTTTTTTTTAACGAAGAACTTAATGGACTGTGCTTAGCTCTGAAAAGACCCTTCTTTTCACCACTAATTTCTTCAGAATAGTTTTTGTTATCTCATTTCTGCACAGACAGAGAGAATCCAGTGTCTTACACACTGCATAGATCTGTTAACACAAGGCAGGACTTAAGAAAGACATACTTAAACATTTAAAATGAGTATTATTTTATCTGACTTTAAGCCCCTGAAGAAGGGCTCATTATTGCAGCACTACTGCTAGGTGAAACTGTAAGAGGAAAGAACCAACTACTTTATGTAGCCATAGGCAGGAAGATCATCACAATTAGCTATAGGAGGAACAGTGAAGTCATCTAGGGAGTTCCTGAATGCTGCACTTTGGGAAGGGACAGGACTCGTTCCTCTCCTCTGGGCCATGTAGGAAAGGCCAGGTTCTAGACTAGGTAACTAGCAGCAATTCCAACAAACCGTAATTATCGCCTGGTCAGAGGAAACAGCCAGTCACCAATCCCTAATAGTCAACATTTTTAATCTTCTACTTCATCAGCATAAAGGAGATACGACTCCATTCTGTTCTCTTACGTGCACCAAATATTAGGCATGGAAGATCCAAGACAAAGAAAAAATTTTAACCCCTCTGCAAGAATTTATGACAGAAGCCTTTACCCAACCCCCTTTTCTCTATTCTGTATCCATAGTTTGCTTGAAAATTGTAAGTTTACAAAAAGGTAGTTAAGTTAGTTCCATCTGTTTGTAATAGGATAGCTTCCTTTACTGACAGGGAGATCTGGGGTTCTCTGGGACACGAGATCAAAGAGCAGCCTTCCTCCTACTGTGTCTCCCTGCTAAACTCATCAGAACCTTTGGGACCTTATCAACAGTCTGAAACGAACTGTTCGTACAACTACATCATTAGTAAAAAGACAGATGCACAGAACCGTGTTCTTAAAGAGAAAGCAATAACAGCTTCTAAAATAAAAAGCACACGAGATCTAGGCTTAAAAGCTGATAAAAATCAACATGTAGGAAATATTCTGAGGGGAAAAAAAGACGAAGGAAAGCAAGACCTTCCCTGCAACAAAGGAAACGTCAGTATCGTAGGAAAGATTCAAAACGTGCCACAACTATGCAGAGACTGATCCCTGTCCAAGGTGATAGTAGCTCGGAGGCACGGGCGGGGATGCCGCCCGCGCCCTCCGGCTCTACAGAATACAAAGGAGGTTCAGGGGTTTCTGCTGAACACCTCATGAAACGGGGCTCCCCAGAGCCCGTCCCCGCCGCGCCCGGAACAGCAGCTGGGACGCACTGTGGGGCATTCGCAGCTCTGCCCAGCAAGAGGGTCCCGCCAGCCTCGACCGCCGCACAGGGGAGCCCGCACTGGGAGCTCCCCGCCGCCCCCGGGAGCCCGGCACAGCCGCCTCACGCCGGCCGCCGGCCCCCCGGTCTGTCCTCCCCTCGCCGCCTCACGCCGGCCCCACCGCGACAGCGCCGGTGCCCCGGGGCCCCTGCCTGAGGGGCGACCCTTCAGGGGGAGCCTCCCTGGCCCCCACCGCCGCCTGGGGCCCCGCAGCCCGCCCGTTCCCGAATCCCTCGGTCCCTGAGCCACCTGTCGCCCCCCAGCGGGTCCCCGCCGCCGGTCCCCCCTCACCCGCGGACTCGCCGGTGTTGATCCAGTCCGGGTTCGCCAGGCTGGCGATGGCGAAGATGTCGGCGGCCAGGAAGAGGCATCCTGAGATGATGGTCAGTTTGTCCATCTCCTCCGGCTCCGGCGGCTCCCGGCTCCGGCCTCCGCCCGGCTCCCGCAGCGGGCCCGGGCCGGAGGCGCCTCACAGCCGCGGCTCCATGGGCCCCGCGGTCCCCTCGGCAGCGGCGCCAGGAACGGGTCCCCCGGACGGAGCCGGAAGCGAACCCGGCGGGAGGGGGGGCAGCACTTACTCCGGAAGGGAAACCCACTCTCGCCGGCGAGCTCCCCCGGGCGGGGCGGGGCTATCCATGGGGGGCGGGGCCGCCGCCGCAACAGGGCGGGGGAAGCCTCGGGGCCGAGACGGGCTTTCTCCGGGGAGCGGGACGCGGCGGGGCGGGGCTTGCCGCCGGGGGCCTGTAGGGGGCGCTGCTGGCGGCCGGTGCGCGCGGGGCTGCAGCCGTCCCCTCAGGGCGGGTCTCCTGTGAGGGGCGGCCGTGCTCCCGGTGCCTCCTGCTCCTCTCCTGGCCCCAGCGCCTGCGCCCTGCGGTACCCTCGCGCATCCCTATCCCGGAGGTGTCTTTCAGCACAGCTGCACGGTGATCCCTGCCCTCTTCCGGCCCGGAGCCCTCAGGCTGGGTGGTGTTAGGGTGAGCCCGCGGCAGGACCAGCCTTCTCCCGAGGAAAGGGATGAGCAGATTGGCCAGCAGTGTGCAAAGGGCTGAGGAAGCATCATAGATCCGTCTTCAGCTCCCCCACCCCAAATCTCCTGTTTCACTAGTCACTGTCACTTTCCATCCCTTTGAAATGCTGGGCATTATCTTAAATTTCAGATTTTCAGTTACCGTTACTAACTCCTGTAGCAATGCTAAAAGTGGGAAGTGGAAGGAATTACTCATGGAGGTTCTTCCATGGCTGTGGAGCACTGCAAAAGTGCTACATGGCCTTGCTGTCTGTACTGGGTGTCTGGGAGAGAACCTAATTAATCTTGACTAGAAATTTCACCCAAATACAGCACTTTTTGATTACATGCTTTTCTACGGATTCACCTATAGGTGAAGGGTGGGGGAATCCGTAGCCAGCAAACGAACAATGCACCAAACGTGGGAAAACAGCCTGTCCTGGCCCACAATAACCCTGTGCCTTCAATAATGTCATTCTGGCTTGGGAATGCTGGACTAAACTAGTCCGGCAGCTCCAACATCTGCAGGTACTTTAAAAATCTACTTTTTCCCTCTAACAGCACTCACCTGTTTTTTCCAGAGCAGCATAACCTGTCTATGCAGAACATATTGGGAAGTCAGGCAAGTGATTATCTGTGCTGTTTATTTGTATGTGAGTCTTTTATGTGGGTGGGAGACTATACAAACAATATGGAGATATTAGTAAAGTAATCTTAAAGTGTTCAACAGCAATCAGTAGGACTTATTATCTGGAGGACAAAACCTGTACTTACTTTCTATTGAAATCACCTATTCTTGATGGACTTTCTTAAGGGTGGAGAAAATAGACTTTTGATGGAAAACAGCTTAAATTGTTCCCTTTAAACAGGGAACAATTGGTGCATGTAAGAAATGGGACAGTTGATCTTTTTATTTAAAATATTTAAAAATTATATTGCACTAACAATGGGAATCCAGCAGCCTTGAAAAGAAGTCATTTCCAAGAATCATCTGCAACTATCCTATAAACTAGCTTTAAGTGTTGTTTAAATAGCTTTTAATAAAAGCATTATGTAAAAGTCTGCCTCTAAATGAGTTTGTCTCCAAATAACTCAGCTTCATGGGAAAAGGAATAAAGGAATGAGGGCTGAAGCAGTTACACAAAAGGAAGATATGTTTTTCATTGGCTTTTGATATGCAGGCAAATAGGAAATCAGACATAGTGACAGAATCCAGTCTTCATACCCTGCAGGGTGTGTGGTCAGTTATTTAATCTTTCTCAGGTTTGTTAGGAGATAAGTACATGCCTAGGGGTGCTATGTGGGAGGGCACTGCCAGCTGTAGGTGATCCAGAAAGCTTTGGGGCCTCAGACAGAGCTGTGGTATTGGTGGACAGGCAGCCTAAATCAAATTACTCCTCTTGGACTGAAACAATGCACTAGATGCAGACACATCCTCTGCCCAATGAGACTTCCCTTAGCCCATGTTACTGGTGTGGTGCTTAGGGTGGTATGATGCTCAGAACCCACCCAACCTGGCGTTCTGGGCAGTTGCTGGGGGCTGTTGCCTCCTCACTTGCTGGTAGACTCTTCCTCCACAGGACTTCATGGAGCAGTAACACATTTCCATGAGGCTCACCTTGCCCAGGGCTTTTGGCTCCATAGAAATAGCTCTTCCTCTGGATTAGATGAAACATACACAGTCTTCACCAGTGGCTGGGGATGAAACAAGGAGTAAGATACCATCTCTTTTCATCATTTCTTCCTCTCTTCATTTCCATCTCCTCATTGCTGCCCCACCACTACTCCTCCAGTCCTCTATTTCAGCATCTCAAACTTTTAAAGTCCTTGTGCTACCAATCTGTCTTCTTCGCAGAGTTGCCAGTGCCCCAAATTTTCTTAGTATCAAGAGGCATTCCTGCTCTTGAGGTTGAGTATTTGAAATGGAATTGTTGGCAGCTGACAGGAGGAGAAGGATATTTCTTCAGGAGAAAAGGATTGGATGAGATCCTGTGCTGCTACCTGCAGAAACTGCAGAACTGAAGGGTGACCTTGGAGAAAATCAGGAGAGTGTTAGGGGAACTGCAATGTAAGTTCTGTCAAGTGTATAAACTTTCTATAGCAGAGAAGAGAAAATCCACCTTCCTTGTACACTTTGTAGACTGACATCAGGTATAGTATTTTACTATAAGAGTCTCATCTAAAAGTGTGAATCTTAGCATTCTTCCTAAATGTTTTATAGGCTTTGGATTTGTCACAGCTTTCATGGTTTTAAATCTCTCATGTCCAGTAAGATGACTTCATGCAATAAGAAGCAGCTTACAGTCAGGATTCTGGCTTCTTATTAAAGTTAGCTAGATTTATTATTAGCATTTTTTGTTTGTTGTTTCACTGCTCATCATTTGCTGACCTACAACTGCTTATGAATTTTAATGGGATTTGCTGAATAGTTTTGGCTAAGAAAATAATACAAAGTAGCCTTACTTCATATCATCTGTTTACATTTATTGGCCTGGAAGTTAAGTATTCATTCTGGAAATAGGAAACTAGGGTTCAGTTCTCTCTTCTGGCTGAAAAAGATTGAAACACACATTGAAAAGTGTCCAAGAACACCATAGGAAAGGTTTCAATCCCCTCTACTGATCCTGTTCCACTTTACATAAATTCCTGAGCTGGAAAAACAGTAGCGGATCAGACATCCAAACTCTCGGAATTATCAACAGATGAAAATGTGTTCCAGAGTGGCTCTTCCTTTGATTTTCTTGCATGACCATGAAAATTAAGTATTTAATCCAAATGTAGTATTCTACTCAACAACAGCAGCAAAAAATCAGCTTTTTTCATTGGGAAGGAAAAAGAAAATTCAGACCATCCCTGCTTCCTTCTCTATTTTTCAGTTCAGCAGCCAAATTGACAAATCAAATGTCCACATTGCTATAATTTCAATCTTAGTTCTTTTATAGGCATTCTGTGCTGTCAGAGCCGGACCCAAAGCTTTACTAAAGTCATTAGAAAGATTACCAAATTTCTGTATTTCAAAGAAGAGGGTAAAATGGTAGGAATTTTCACTGATGGTCTCAAGCAGTTAAGTTATTGCTACTCTACTGTCAGAAGTTACATTTAAAATTAAATCTTAAAACAGCCAAAAAAGTAATTTTTAACAGAATACAGTTTGTTTAGGGAGTCTCAAGCACTTGTTTGACAGTCTTAACTTTTCCTGTGTCTTGATGAGGACAAGTTTGAAAGATGGAGGATTTCTTTACTACCCTATTATATTTCTTGCTGGAGACACTGGGATAATGTAATTTATATTGTATTACTTGTATTGTGCATTTTAATGGATAGTGGATGCTCAAGAGTATTTTATTTCTTCAGGTGCTAAACATGGGAAGCACAGTCCCTTCGTGTCAGCTTTAGGGTATGGGACCAATCTGCTGGAAATTTAGAAATTACTCTCCTTTATAAATATTGATTTGAAAAATCCATTTTTTGTAAGAATTCAGTCTTTTCTTTTGGTCCCTAATAGCTGACAACTCCTCTGTTCTTTTATCCTGTACCCTGTTCTCTACCTTCTCTGAATATATTGCTATTAGTCATGAATACTTAAGTAATAGTGGTATTGCTTTTTCTCTTGGTAAAATGTGTGACTTTTTAAGAACTAAGTTTCTAAGTAAAACCTACTTTTAGTACATTTATTTGCAGAAAGCTAGTTTATGGAGTACGCTAACTTTTTTATAAGTGTTGCTCTTATGGCTTCTTGGCAGCAATCCAGCATGCAGTGCTGATCTAGAGAAGCCATTAAAGATGAGGGACTTAACTGTTTGGACAATTCAGAATGGGTACAGCACCTGCCCAGATGTCTCCTTAAACCTTTTGTTGAAGAATGATTATCACACTTTCAACTAGTAAAATTTTCCTCTCACTTTTCAAAGGGCAGTTGCCAGCACTGGAAAACATCTCTCAGCACACACTGATTGCAGTGTTGAAGGCAAGGCCTAGCAAGTGTGAATGAGGATTAGGTCTCATAATCATAGAGAAGGGGCCATATCTCCAGATAACAAGCCTTGTTGAGAAAGCAGCTAATGTTGGAAAGCTAAAACCAGGTAAAAAGAACCAGCAGTGATATTCATATTTAAAAGCATTGAAAATATTCTTGTTCTGCATTTATGCTTTGAGCCTGTCTCTGATTTATTTACACTTACACAGATCAAAAGAAACTCAATTTAAAATTACAAAGAAAAAAAACTGGCACAAACTGTGTGAAGCTCAGTGCCAGCATTCCATTATAATGAAATACCTGTGATCTTAAAATAGCTGATAGGGGCAATTGTTTCATAATCAGATCAAGATTTGAGTCTATATCTTGTTCTCCAGCAAAAACAGATTTCCTATTCATCAGCAGGTTTGTCGAAAAATAGTTTAAAAATTTCCTTTATATAGCAACTAAACTTGAATAATATCATTCTTTGTTCAGTGCATTATTGTTCAACTAATTTTGCTCTACAAGTAACACAAAACTTCCCAGAGGCTTGAAATTAATTTGCCTTATTGTTTGCTTTTTATTTCTCTTTATTATATAGAAGAGTTACAGAGTGGCAATGGACTAATCTCTGTGCTCTAACAATCCTTGCAGGTGTTCATTTGCTAAATGCTTTAAACCTGAAGCGTGGCACACCAGTACTAACAGACTATTACTAGTTATTAAGGTTTCTTGTGGAACATCAGACGCCTATATTAAGCTTGTAATTGAAAGCTCTGTAAATTTGGCTGCTTCACATGAGTCCCTAGACCAACTACATGAGACTCAGGAACTACAGTTTGGGGATGATAGTGAGCTATGTTATTACCAAATATTAAATTGTCTCTAATGTAGGAATCTATGAAGCTAAGACTTGAGCTTAATGAAGCAATTTAGAAATCTACTGGCTGTACAGTGAAAATGCATATCTTTAAATTAGAACAACTTTCTCAGCGTTGCCTTTATAGTTTGGGCAGTCCTTTCTTCTCACACTTTCCAGGGAGATTTAGAATTCCAAGGACTAGGAAGAAAGATCTACTTGTTTGAAGAAATAAAAACCATCGAGCAGAGTTCTTAACCTCTTTTTAGAAAAGGCTTTGCACTTTTGATCCAAGTATAAAAATCAGTGGAAAAATACTGAACAGAAAACAGATATGGATTCGAATTAGAACTAAGTTGTCGTTGTTATTATCTTAGGAGCTGATAGCCTTCATCTGTTCCCTAAAAAACCTGAACTATGTTATACAAAAACATATATATGATACTGATTTGGTTGGTGGTTTGTTTGGAGTTTTTTCACATCTATAAGGTAAAAAATATAAAATCTTAATCACTGAAACTAAGTAGTTCTATTTGCAATAATTTGAAAAAGGCAGGCTCCAAAAGCATTTTCAATACAGGCTACAAGAACTACGAGTCAAATTATTTATGGCAGGTGATGTGTTTGATTTACTGCAGCCAGTATTGAACAGTTTTAAAGGGTGTTAAGGACTGCTAACAAACATCGTCCCTTTGTAGCTGATTTTAGTTTTTGGAGCCAAAAGGAACAATTTGACCATGCTTCATGGAGCACCTGGATCTAACTCAGTACATTCCATACACAAAAAAATAAGCAAACAGCTGAGTTTATTCAATTCATGTTTAGAGTGAATTTACAAAAACTTTGTATTTAAGACTAAAGCTGTAAAAATTTGCAGAAAATATAGTATTTTGTAGCAGATCCATCTCTTAATGATACCACGGGCAGCACATTTCTTTAGGCATTAATAACAATACATAGAGCATGCGGCTTGAGAAAAATATGATGCACAAAAGCACTGCTTAGGAGTTTTTCTTATGGTGAATTAGGTGAAATCTTCATGGACTTTTTTTTTTCAGTGGAACCTAAAAGAAAAATTTTTTTACTCTTTATAGCTTGAAAGAGCTGACTTTAACGAGGAGGAAGTAGACATTAACAGAGGTAGTGGGAGGCACTAATGTCTTCAAATCCTGTAGGTAAACTCACCAAACTCATATGTACATATGCATGCCCTATTCTTCATGCCAGCAAGAAGAAACAGAGCTGCTTAGTACATGTGTCTTCAAAATACCTTCATAGTGCAAGAGGTTATCCACACATAAATCTTCAGTGGCCACTGAAAGAGAACTATCACTAAACTGATAGGTGAACTGATGGATGGTTCAGACTCCAGATGCTGGAGCAGAGAAGCAAAATTATCCACATCTGCAGTTCAGAGATGGCTTTGACTCACCACAACAGTGCTATCAGGACAGTGTGGTCAGAAGAAACAGAATTCTAGAAGAATCTGTTAAAAGCCAAGAGTATCTTACAGATATTTTAAAGCACAGGTAAATTTATGTCTATGCATTTTGAAACACATAATTTGGGTGATTTACCTGTTTGAGGATGAGAACTTACATAAAACTATTGGTAAAACATTCTCTGTTGCTTTTTTTGGTATCTGCTACCCTGGTACTTGTTCCAGAACCTCTTGTTTGCACCCCAATAGAACCAGTATGTTGTGATAAACTAGAGTGGAAAGAGGGTGAGATGATGATGGAGTAGAAGGAATAGTTAGTAGAAAAAATGAATGATAAAATGGTAGTCAGTAGCTCAGGTAAACCATTTTAAAGCCTGTAAATTTTTGCTACAGGCATTTTTAATCCAAAAGGGTTAAGAAGAAAATAGAGCAGATGGAGAGAGGCTCCTTGCTCTGCCTAACATGGCAGCAGGGAGCTGTGCTGCGTGTTTCAGTCCCCTGTGCTGTTCTGTTGCAGTTCAGTACATAATGTTTACTGATACTGCTCCTCTGCGCAACGGCTTCTGCCAGGCTGCTGATAGAGCTGTAGCCTGCCACAGATTGGTTCTGCTTGCCTTTTGCAGTCTCCAAAATTACAGGTTTACACAATAATTGCAACTCAGCCCAACCCCTTGAAGCCCATCTTGTTATACCCCGTGGCATATATAGGTGCTGGGGCTTCTGTCCTCTGTTGTTCTTGGATGCAGTACTGCTTTTTGCAAAACTGCAGCTGAGGGATTTGCACTGGCAGCAGGTAATAAGACCATTATTTGCAGCCATATCCCTTAAAACAAAAAAATGCAAAAAACATCACCACCACTTTCTGCTGGAACTCCTCAGTTAGATTGTACACTAGCTCTTGTAAGCATCTCCTACCTCCCCTGGCCTCACTTGACATTGTCTTGCAATGTGCCCACACTCTTGTTTTCAGAGTGGAGGGACAGGCACCAGCCACTGAGTAGTCAAACCCTGGAAACTTCCAGGGGCCCAGACAAACATAAGGTGACAGAGCTGTGACATGGATTCTCCAGCATCCATCTACTTAAGGGAGGAAGGGGTATGCTTAGCTCCATGCCAACACGTAAACAGCAAGGTGACACACAAGGGTATGTACATAACCTCAGCTCAACCCTGCTGGAATCTGCCTGGTCCCAAGTAGCGGTCCTGACCCCAGCATGCACCATTTTACCTTTATCTTTCCTAAAAAACCTGCAGAAATGGAAGGTAGCACTGAACAGGCAATCTAAAATTTGGCATGTTCACTCAGAAAAATCCTGCAGTAAACAAGTGACCTGCAGCTTTCCTTAGTGTTGTGAAAAGGTTAGTTCTTAACAGAGCTAAAAACCCTTTAACTAAAATAGAGAAAAAAATGCATCCAACTGAAAAGCTGCTAAACATGCTTTTACACAAAAATGTGAAAGTATAGTGGTTAAGACTACAGATTTTGTAATACAAACATTAAAAATAATTGAAAGTCTCTTAAACTGATATCATTTTTTTTTCCTCGGGGGGTGATATTCTATAAAGATCAGACATGCTAGTGTTTTAGGATGGACTCTGTGAGAACTTAGGCAACTCCTGTACAATATTCCTATAGGAACTACTCTACAAACCAGTTTACAGAGATTTTGTTGAAGTACCTCAACACTGGCAAAGTACAGTAGAAGTAGGTCCTGAAGTAAAGCTTCCTGTGATGACAGCAGGGTAAGAAATAAGTATTGTACATAACTAGATTTTCACACCTTGCTTATTATTCTAGCAAGAAATAAGAAATAGCGGAATAAATTTTACATTTTAGAATGATAGTCTAAAGATTTACTTTCATTTATTTTTCTGAAATAGAGACCTGTGATTTGAAATGGGCAAACACCAAGAGAAAAGTTTACTTTTCTAGTTACAGTGAAGACGAGGTCAGGACAAACATTAATTTTAGACATGCCCCTTTCTGCCTCCCCAGGGAGCAGTAACGCTGCTGAAGTCAGAGCCATATCCATTTGTATCAGATTGTAACATCAAGATGGAGATCTTGCTACAAAAAAAGTTTATCTGTTTCTTAGTCTAACTACTGACAGTGGTTAATGAATGTGACTTTTTAAATTATTTAACTTCAGGAAAAATAAACTCTTCTAAGAGCCACAGCATACAACAGCTTTTAAAAATATATTGCTCCTAATCCTAAAGGTGGTTCATGTATTAAGTATAATTAATCTAGACACAGTTATAAGTTTTCCTGAGGCACAAAGTTTTAATAGAAAAGAGACCTCAGAGGTAGGAGAAGGAACAGAAGTATTAAAAAGAGATAATTAGGCTAGAACAGTAAAAAGTAATCTCATGTAGCATGGGACTTTCCAGGAGATTAAACCTCTAAGCTTATGTTTAAATAAATCAATTATTTGCTATTCTGAAGGAGTAGAAAAAGGATAGATTGCTTTTCTGTTGACAATTAATTACAACTTAGAGGCCAAAGGAAATAGTGTGCAAAGGACTATGGACAATACTTCGGTATTAGAGGAGACTCACAACTAATGAACTTTTCTTTAGAGCGAGTATTTGAAAAAAAATTCAGACTCCACAATCAGGTAATTAAATGGCTATGGGAATTATTGCATGATAAAATAATACTATGCTGTGTGTTTTCAGTGCACGTGAAGACACTGAGGACAAAGACACCACCAGGTCCAGTAGCAATGATGATGTAGACTTGGAAACTGTTTAGTATAAATCTTCCCAGTCATACTGTTGTGGTTCCCTTGTTACCATCAACATCCAAAATTTGGCAACTTCTGACACAGGCCAGACATTTAAGAGTAGGCACAAATAATGTTTACGATGCTGTACTTCATAGTGATGGTGATGCACTGCACAATCCTCAGGTGTTAGACCTCCTTCATACTGGGCAGGAGAAAACCATGAGACAGTTCCTCTTCCTCCTGCCCTTCTGTATCAGATACATCCTCTCTGGAAGAATTTGCCTTTCTTTCAGAATAGCTCAGAACCTGACTTGTTCAAAACCTAGATTTCTGAAGTTGTATTTTGTCTGTTTTCTTTCAAGACATTCCTAGACTTAAAATCCAAATGTCCCAAGATATTTGAAATTATATTAGCTATAGAACTGAGGGGAGGGAGTGCATTGCTAAAAGATGTCTATGAATGCTGCTTGGGGAGAGGACATTCAGAAACTCTACTTTTGCTAGTCCCAGAAAACTAGCAGTTGCAAGCTCTAAGGTCTAATACATTCATCTTTCTTTGAAGATAAGCTTCTTCATTTACTTATTGTAAGCATGGTGGAGACAGCTTATCAGGGACTTTTCCTGAACATACAAGAATACATGGACAGTTAGTGGCAATTCTTGTATTTGCCTGCATCAGTGATAATTTCTGATATATCTGTTTCTTACATCAACTAAAAATCACCTCATTTTCTCACTGTGGTTTTACCTTCTCCGTACAGAGCCAGACTTACCAGCATTTTAGATAGATACCATTTTCAGTGAAAAAAACTCAACACGAAGTTATGAACTCAGCACTTTATTTGATGAGTGCAAGCCCACAATTACTCCAGATTAATTTTCTGAAAGAACTGAATTCATAAATAACAAGTTAGTAGTAATTTATTTAGAACATAGGTGACTTAGAGCTCAGGTCCATCTTCAATCTGCATCCCAGTTTTGTTTTTACAATTCATCAAGAAAAGGAGTATGTCCCAAATCCCCACTAGCTGCCATTGATTTCTTCCCATTGACAAACTTCTTTGCAGCCTGAAAATAAATCAGAAAGACAGATATAAGGAAATACTCATTACAGCAGTTTATCTTGCTGCTCATAGCCTCAGCTTCCAGTTATTAAAACAAACAACAAATCCCAACACTACCAGAGTACATCAAATAAAGAATTTTTCTTTTGCTATCTGAACTTACTTGCTTTTAATCCAGCTCCTCGTTACTTTAGAATCTGAACAGGAGTGGCAGAATGACAATTGGATGTGAAAGGCATAAACTCTTTGAAGACAGTTATTCCCAGAATAATTATTGCATCATAAAACACAGTGGATCTCTCCTTACTACTAAAGCTATTGCTAGTTGTTACTACCACACAATTAATGATGACTGTGAAAAAACATGTTTTCTATCTCAGAATTTCTCTTTCTGATGGATTTCTGTATGTTTGCTTCAAGTATAAGCAATAAGATAATCCGGAGTAGCAATGCAATTACATCAATTTATCATTGAAAACCTAATTGTTTTATTAAACTCACCGAATATTCTAGACTCAGGAATCCTAAAAGCCTTGACACAAGTGCTTACACTGGAACTAACATAAAATTTTCCACGACTACTATTTGGCAGTTTTGATAAATTTCAGTGAAGTAGTTGAGAATTTCACATACTCCCAGTTACATCAGTTTTACAGTGTATTGGATTAAAGTGTCTTCTGTTAATAAAGTAAAGACATCAAAAGCTAGCCAGCTGGGATTTGTAAATGAGTTGCTTTTTAAAAAAGCCAAACAGTGTATGTGTTTGTTTATAAACACACACAAAAGAGCACCAGTTGTGCATAAAGAAACCCTTACGCAGTGATTAAGGAGCACCTGTAGATGCTGACACATACTTACATTCACAACATCAGCAGTGGCTACAGAGTCGATTTTCTGAGCAACAACAGATGGTGATGTGTGTGTGCCAGAAATCAATGACTCGGAGCCAATTTCATTCAGTAACCCTTCTGCAGTCTCCACTGACATCAGATAGGTGGCTTTCAGCTGATTTCTGCCATCAAACAAAGCATTATGGATGAGTGAGCATCTAAGTTCTGTGATTACCTTTCCCACCATACCCATAAATGAAATTAGTTTTTGATGCTTTTGACATTTTCAAGATTCCTCTCCATTTTGAAAAGTTTTCAAGTATGGAAGGGTTCTGTAGTTAGGAAAAGCACCACAAACAGTCTAAGCACAGAAATGACAGGGTACTTGAACACCTACTGCCTTGGAATGATCAGCCCTCACAAGTCAGAAGATCTCTGTCTCAGAATTTGTTTGAAGTAATTAATGCAGGTACCTCAGGAATTAGACAAACAAATCTATCAAATTTAAAAACTAGGTTTAAAATTGATTCCAGTTTCTCATCAGGAACAGATGTCTGCAGAACAATTTTGTTGTAAGGGACAAAGAAGCAATGAATGTAAATGGTTATGCTCATTGTACAATCATTCCATGTTCTGAGACAGCAACTTGACTCTGCAAACATCACTGACATTAAACTTGTTTTTTGGGTTGGTGTTTTTTTTTGGTCACTGAAGAAAAAGAAGAGCAATATAGAAAATATGTGAAGCTATTTCAGAAGGGAAGCTCCCCCCCCGCCCCCAAAAGGCCACAGCACTGCGTGAAACTCCCTAACACTAGGCAGCTTCATTACAAAAACCAATCAACCAAAACAAAACAAAAAACCAACAAAACCCACCATGAAACAAAACCAAACCCAACACACAAAATTAATAATGCCAAATATAAAGGTCCATAATTTGCCATTTAGCTACTCAGCGACCAAGTCACAACCAATCACATCTAGATTATGTTTTGTATAATCAAGCTTTAGGTAAAGTCTTGTAAATATTTTATATATGCAATAGACAATATTTGAATTTTGCTGCTTGAATGAACCTGAACTATATTGTTGTATTGCAGAGCTACAGTTTTAGAGGCTCAGTGCAGTTTAATGCTACTTGGAGATCAAATACCAACTAATATGCAAAACCCTCTATATAAATTAGAAACTCTAAAACTTTGTTGGTATTACTGCATCTCTAATAGTAATTTTCCCCCGTCTCAAATATTCCTAGGGGCATGGATTTCAAGCATTTGGATGTAACATCATTAATTCAGTGCTTTAGACTTGCAGACCTTCATTACTGCTATTCTTTGAAGACACAGAAGATTGGTGGATATAATTGTTTGGGGAATTGCTGCAGTGCGACTGTAAAGGGAATTACCTAAATAATGCAATTTAGGATTCTAATTTAAATACAACTTAATACTACAGAGTATGATTAAAACCACAGCATCTGCTGATACTTGCTAATTTCTTACATCGAAACAGTTTTCAGAAAAGATTAACACTTATCTAACAAGTTTTCATTAGGAAATACCATGAGCAGAGAATTAGTATAGCTTTGGAAAGAGAAAAAAAAAAAAAGCATTGACAGTGCTTTGGTTTTAACACAGCAAAGCAAGCAGTTCCCCACTAAAATAATTACAGGAAAACAATAAGCTCTGCTGTACAGAACAGCCTCAGTGTTTGACAAATAGCTACATGTTCAGAATCTTCTCTTTACAACACAAAGACAGTTCTTTACACACTTACTTTGCCTTTGTGACATCAGCATCGGTGACGCTGCCCTGAGCAACTGCCTTTACCTGGTTCAAAGCAGCTTTAATGACCTAAGGAAAATTAAATCATTGAAGACTTCTTCCCATATTAAAATTTCAACACATTATTTCTATTATCTGACATCTTGGAAACTTCAGGGGAGAGCAGCTGACAATGTTAGGGTTGTCTGCCTGAACTCAATTCTGAACAGCTTTATAACACAACTAAAACCATTGTAAGAAATGCCCAGGTGAGACATAAAAACCACTGTGAATTTAAAACAGTAACACCCCATTAATTTGTACAGTCTCACCATTTCTCCTAAGAGTATTCAGTTCTGCCAGCATCAAGAGCCAGCACGTTCCTCATGATATACTTTGGCTCACACATGTAAATCAGCAATTACAGTCAGCAATCCAAAGGTATTTTACTAGGTCAAGTTCCTAGAAAGGAACTTGTACTTCCCAGAAAGCAAGACTTACTCCCAGCTTACAGAGCCAAGTCACAAATGACCATGAAGGATTCTTATACAAGAAACCAGATGAATTGATTTTTTTTTTAAGATGAATCAGTCACTATCTCAAATCGAAACACTGGTTTGAGGGTTATGTTGTTAATACTTAAATTCTAATCAGCAACTTACCTCCCCAGCATTTGAAGCCTGTGATATGGTATAAAACCCAAAGAGTCCAGAATCAGAGTAATTAACATTAAATGCGGAAGCCTGCAAAACAAACATTACCATCAACTGTTTGAAGTATCAGAACAACTCAGCATCAACCATAAGAAAATAATTACTACTAGGATCTAAAATACTATAATTCAGGAAGCTAAACTCCCATCTGTGCAAAGATCAGATCAGCAGCCTCTGAAATATTGTATCTTGTGCAAGAATATTCAAACTAATTAAGATTCTATCTGGAGGTAGTAACCTCTCAAAGGATAACATGCATTTTACTTAAAACATTAGAGTTCAGTAACCCTTTGAACTTACGTCAAATGGCTGAGTAGTTGCTTTAGCAATACCCTGGGACAATTTGCTGGTGACATTGCTTCCCCTCTTGATAAGGGGCCCAGCACCTAAAACATGCTGAAGAACACTGAATGCATTTGCTTCAGCACTCCCAACAGCAGCTCCTTCTGTTACAATAGCAGCATGGACAAGGCTATCGCCATTCTGTTCCCTGATTTCTCCTAAAAATACAACAAAAGAATATAAGGCAATGCAGCATTCAGTTAGAAAGTACTGTACATTCAGAGCTATGGAAAGGAAACATCTCTAGACAGGACTTAGTTTCACGAGAGAGAAGCCAGAGTGTGAAGTTATTACATGTCCACCCAGGAAGACAGCAAGAGGCTGTTTGTAGGCTGTAGGTCATTTTAAAATGTCCCTTCTGTTAAATTTATTGCAAGCACAAAAGCAAGTTACCTTATTATGCCTTATTTGAACCTGATCCTAAACCATACATAATATGAGATGGTAAAACTCAGTGAGTCTTTAGATAACAAGTATCCAGAAAAACAGTGTACCTCCTGTTCATAACATTTATTCTGTCTTACAGAAACTGAAGTTATTCCAGTCCAATATTAAAATGGAAACTTTGTTTTCCCTCCCTCTGTTTACAGAGTGATCTGATACTCCAATGGAAGAACTGCTATTGATGTTAGTACTAGACACTGCTCTGAGTGTCTAGTGCTCTGAGCTAAGCATCGTTTTGTCTTTTATGAAGGACTTAAGACATTCTCACAGATCTTCCCTACAAAGAAAGCCTACTTCTAGACAGTCCTTAATCTATTCTTAAGAGAATCCTCCCCAAAATGCCATGAGAAACCATATGTCAGTTTGTTTTTCACTTTATGAAATAAAAAAATCTTGCAGGTAAAGCTTTGTTGGAGATACAGGTTCAGTTTCATCCCAGAACTTTCCATGATGGGCAATAATCCTCTGCTTATTTAGATGGGAGATGCCTCCGAGTGGTCACTTCCCATGTACAGCATTTGGTACAACTACATAGTTTTCAGTTGCAAATTTGAGGAATACTACATTTATAATAAGCAGAAATTCAGTCATTCCAAACAGAGAGGAGACACACTTACCCCCTCGATAGACAGCCTTTGCACTGGAAATACCAGATCCACTCCGGATATTTAGGAAGTGCTCTGCAATTTGCTTTAATTCAGAGTGCTTTACACCTGCAATACAATAGTTATTGCAGGTAATGTAGTGCCATTGAAAAGCTACAGCAGTGACATAAAAGGGTTTTAAGTGTACCGTAACATTTTATTTTTATGGAGAACTCAGATTTCTACAGTAGCTTTCCCTTATGAACTGCAGGGTCCATTAAAAGAACATACATACCTATTCCTACAAGAGCCATTCTTGCACTTGTGAAATTGTTCTGTACAAAATGGTGAAGCTGCAACAGTAAATTCACATTTTAGGACATTTTGTATAAAGAACAAAAACAGCAAGTGTATTTCTGACATCTGCTGTTCAGCCTTACACCTCTTAATGCAGCAACTCCAATGCTTCCGAAAGGACTGGCTATAGAATAGCATTTGATGCACTTTCTGGTGACAACTACAAAACCCTTTTACACAAGAACACTTGCATTTCACTGACAGCCTTCCCCCCAACAGAAAGCCTCTGGCATTAACCACCTCTCCAAATATGAACCTGAGTTCTGTACCCAATGCTAAAAGCTGCACGGAAATTATTTTAACACCAAACTAATAATAACTAATAACTACTGACTGGGTATTTACTACATTAAATTTCTCTCTCATCTGTCATTGATAAAGAAACTGAAACAGATTTATAAGACAACACAAATAATCCTACCTCCTCAGAAGTGATTTTTCCAACTCTGTAATCTGGACAATACAAGGGGTTTGCCAGAGCATTCTTATAAGCAGCAGCATGCAGGTTTTCCAGCACTCCTAAGAGGAACAAAGTTGCAGTTATAATGATTAACAAAGGAGCCACTTTTAATGAAGATTACAAATGAAACTAAACGTTACCCCAGTGAAACAGCTGTGGTCCACTTTAAGAACCACAAGAGCTGCAAAACCAAGCCCGAAATAATCCAATACACATGGAAGCTTCATCCAAATCCTTGGGTTTCTAGGGTTTTGAAGCTTATTAAAAAATAATAATCTAATAACTTGGATATGCTCAGCACTTTTTGGCCTCAACAGCAAGCTATAAATGCAATCAGTGTTTGGGGGAGGGGGAGCAGTAGAAAACAACAACAAACCCCAACATCCTTTTAATTAGTTTCAGAATCATCCTCATCCTCACTGTAAGCATCCCTTGTTTTCTGAGAAAGACCAGGCTGTTTACAATACTATTTGTAGCCTTGTGTGGTGTCTCATCTACCTCCCTATTCAGGTGAAGGGTGCTAGTATCTTCAATTCCCTTCCCATTAGTTTTTTCTTGCATCCAATAGCATTCTACTCATTCCTGTTTTATATTCTCAAAATATTCCAAAGAGAAAGATGACACTCCTTCTTCATAGTTCTGATTCTGAACATAACTGTAACAGAAAATATTAAATTACTATGAGACAAACCTGTAGTTGATACAAGCTTAAAAAACAAAGATTGTTTTTGATTTTGATTTTAAAAAATAGTAGCACTTCAATATAAGCCAGAGATCTTCCAAAGCCCATCATTGTGTTGTCACCTCTAATGGGTTATGAAGGTGAGCACGCTTCACAGTGTATATAAATGATGTTTATTGTGTCCAGCTACCTGGGTGAACTTGGATGACTAGAGCTAAGTCACACAAGATATACTGGAATAGGCCTGGGCTGGCTGAGGTTTTGCGTTTGCTCTTTTTTTTTAAACCCGTGAACCTAAATTTATAAACCTAAAACTGGAATCCATTTTTAGTGTAATGAAAATACATATTGTTTTTATACCAAAATAACCATACAAATTCAAGAAGCCTTTTGTAGAATTCTGTTTCCACATCGATGAGTAATACCTAAATACTATTTTCAGAACACAAGCTGCTGCAAAAATATGGTCAATGACAGTCATGACTTGCATAGCCTATGGTCGTTCTTCAAAAAAAATTAAAAAAGGTAAAATAGAAGCTGCCAAGGAGAAAGGTGTAAGCTGTCTTCAGCACGTTACTTGCTAAACATTATATGCACAGGATGGAAAAACCTGTGTATTTATAAAAAACAGTTCTGTGACAACAGAAAGACCAGACCTATCAAGCGGGAAAAGCTGAAAAATTAAACAGTCACATGACAGAGCAAAAGGTAAACTGTATTTTTTTTCCCAAAATTTTTTCTTTTTAAAGAAACTCTCATGAAGCCAATACAGTGGATCAGAAAATACACTTACCAACTTGAGCATTTTGGAATGCAATTGCTTTATCAACTTTTAATCGTGGCTGAACTTCAGTTACTTCCCATGGTCTGAACTCTGGTGCTGTGGTGACATTAAGAAGGTACTCCATTACTGTATCACTAGATAAAAAAAGTTACAAAGGCATTAAACACAACAGAAGTAGCACATATTTCTTTGGTAGTTGAAAGCAGTTCAAACTAATCTGTAAGCAACACTAACAACAAAATATATCACTTGAGTCAGAGCAGTTATTAGCAGCACTGTACAAAGTATGACAATTCAACTTCTGTAACATTTGTATGCTTAGTAACATTATACAAAAGCTGAATACTGATGCAGTAATTTACTGATTTATTACAAAGACATGAAAATAGGTATTACTCCTGCCCTCACAGGTCTCTAGAACAGAGCAGTTGGTAAAGAATGTAATAATTCCATTTACAGCATATCTAGATACCTACACATAGTCCCGCAGGCATTCAACTGAGTACGTCATTTTCTCTCTTGTTGAGTACACACTAAATGAGAAAAAATACAAAATCCATCTCAGCAAAGAACACAAAAGTGGATTTTCACACGTATTCATTGATGAATTCATCATCCTAGAATATCTATTAACTTTTAATCTGTTTGAGATGACTGCTTAAAGGAGTGATAATACACAAACAGCAGAAATATCCATAACTAAAACCCATATCTTAAGTATTCAAGTAATAACAAGAGTCTTGTGACCACCAGAATTTATGACATCATAATTCAAGACAAAACAACAAATAAGGCTGAAGAGCAAAACTCGAAGAAAAATGGGTGTATTAAAGCAATTTAGAAATTATTCTCTTTGTGCAGAAAACGTTGTTGTTTTTTTCAAATATCTATTGACTTCTGGAAGCTTAATCTCAAAGCCTGAAAAAGCACAGGGAACACGAAGCTTTCTGGACAAATTATATTTCTCCCTGGCATACAAAATTTATATTTTATGTTTTAAAATCCAAATCATGGGTGCACTCTTAAACCTTAATGGAACGAGAGGTACAAAAGGTGTTCCTTGCCCATGATCACCATTCAAGTAGCATTACCACACTGAGCTTATACACCTACATACTGCTATGCTGATTGTTTTAAGTTTCCTTGAGTTATTCAGCTTTGCATCTTACCAAGACAGATTATCTTTATATGTGGTTACAAACCTTAGGTTGGCCCCAACAGCTTCAATGCCACGAGTAATCCGGAAAGAAGATGCTCCTTTAGTAGTCTATTAAAAAAAACAAAACACAAAAAAAAAGCAACTTAAAATTCTTATTATTTTAAGAAGAGATTTGTCTGAGGTTGTTCAGTGCTCAGGCGAAGTTGAAACAGCATCTCTTTATTCATTTATACAGAAGCTGTCTTGACAAGTTGAGCCAGCTTACTGCATTCGTGCTCCTAATCATTTCTATCATCCTCTCTGATTTTCCACAATTGCTCACATATTTGCTTCCCAGCCCCATTCTAGAATGATCCAAGTTTGCTTGAATATTTAAAAGGATTCTTTGAATTAGAAAAGCTTGACAAAAGCAGGGCAAGGAAATGGCCTACACATACTATTACACTAACAGCTGTCTGGGGAAAGTAACTTGGGGCAGCACTTGGGAAGGAGGTAATAAGCATTTGGGAATATTTGATTGTTTTCCTGCCTGAAAAGGATGTGAATTGAACCCACAGAACAGCAACCAAAGAGGTGTTGGTGGTGCTGTGTAGCTCTAATTGTCACAGCCTGGCTGGTGTGTGAGAGGCCATGTTTACATCTGCAGCTCGAGTCAGACAGCAATGGAGATAAATGGGAACAAGAGGAATGGCCACAGTGGGTGAAGGCCTGAACAGCTGGGGCCCGGGCTGTGGGCCCCAAGTTGGAGTTGACCTATGGGTGAGTCACAACCCAGCAAAATGTTTTGTTCCCCAAGTGGTTCCCCAAGGCCCCAGAGGCAGAACCTGGCCCACCTGTGTGAGCTCCTGCCTTCTCCCAGGTGATCATGGTTGGGGTGGTGGGTGAGGCTAGAGCTGCATTAACCAGGAACCAACCAGTTTGGGAGAAGCAACAAGGAGCTGATCAGTTTGAAGAGAGTTCCTGGGGAAGAGTGTTTCTGTTGGGGCCAGTCACAGTGAGTTCCTGCTGGGGGCAGCTTGCTGAGCTCTCTCTTAGTAGTGTGTTCCCCTTTGGCTGATTTGAGATGGAGAAGAGTAAACAGAAAAAGAATAAGAGAACAAAAGATGAAGGTATGCTGAAGGATGTTGCTGAATTTGGTGTTGGCCTGAGGAAGAAGAGAGCTAGCAGCACAAGGCCATGGGATGTCTAGCCCAGCATTTAGTACTTTGCAGTGGCAACAAAGGAGTAACATCCCAGAACCCATCCAATGGTACTGCTGCAGTACCTACAGGAGTTAGCCCTTATTGCAACTGTTTAACAACCTGCTATCAATGAATTTGACTGATTTTTTTTTTGAACCTGTTGATAGGTATCTGCCCATGCAGCATCTCATATAACCGAAACTAGACACCAAACATAAAGGGAAAACAAGGAGCTTAAAATAGCTTGATGGCATTAGCAAGAAAAACTACTCAGAAATATTCCATACGTACACAAAACCGGTATCAGCCACTCAAATTAACTTTTACTATAGCTTAAATGAGTTATGTGTCTAGCTTTATATAAACAAACAAACAAATCTATCTATGTAGTTTAAGACATCAAAGGAGAGCACAATTCTGAATAGTATCACTGCCTGTCTTCCAGGAAGCAATGATGTTTCTCCTGTGCTTGAACCAGGTAACAAAGAATCATTGTACACTGTTTTCCCCTTTATAAGATCTCTTACATTAAGTTTTACCATATGGTTTATTTTTGCGATCATAAACCTTTTACCATTTCATCTACTGCCAACATAATAACAAAGAGAATAAACACCTACCAAATTAGATGCAAGACGAAGTAAATGAGCAGTTCCCAAGTTACTAGTGGTTTCATATCTGCTGCCCGCTTTAATAAACACACCAATTCTTGAAGCTGGAGAAAAGTTTTCCAGAGATGCAACAATTAAGCCATTTGGTAATTTTGTGATCTGTAGTAAAAACAAAAAAATGGGTTTAGTCACCCACTGGAAGTACCGTCACAGTTCTGCTTTGGCTGGGTTTTAAAAAATAAATAAAAAGGAAAGAGAAAGAAATACTAGTACTCATACTGACCTCAAGATCCTCAGACTCTGGAGATAATTTCACTCGTTCTGCAGTTGCTGAGGTTGCAACTTTAGGAGCTACTTTAAGTGAGTAAAGTCTCTTCTAGAGGAGAAAGCATAAGAGAATGGATTTCCTGAATTAGTTCATCACACGTTCTATTACATACTGAAAAAGCAACTAATTTTGAAGTAGAAATGCAATGAATGTCTTCAAGCCCCAGCGTAAAAAAAGTTATTCCCTTCTAATTCCTGTTTTTTACATCGCAGTTGGAGCTTGTGCAATGACTTACATGAGGTTTCTGAAAGTTCAAGAAATAGTACTGTAAGAAAGCTTTTTCTTTTCTTTCCTCTCTTGACTGCTGTACAGTGGAAATCTTTACTGATACTATGTACTCTACAGGACCACCGTATAACAAGTAACTGAACAAGCTGCTATAGCAACCCACATATGCAGAACGCAGCTTTGGAGATAACGTTCTAATTTATTAGGTGTAGGCAGTTCAATTCCTGAAGAATCACCTCTCAAAACACCAACCTATCCACACTGACTGCTGCATACAAGGAGAACACATATGCAAGTGCCCAAATCTGTAATAACTGAAGTAATAACCAGAAGCAGGCCTTCAAACTGAAGATGTGAACATAATATGAGCCTTCCCTCCAGTAGCTGGCAACAGAAATGACAGGACTATTAATTTTGAATCCAAAACACTACTCCCTTCCACTCTTTTTGGAAGTTTCTTTTACTTGTAAAATAAATGTATGTATTACTCTTCACATTAAAAAGATATCTTTATCCCCATACATCTTAAAGTAAAACCTGAGTGAAGGAAGCACTGCTGCACTCAGCTGTAGGTATACCAATACCATCATTCCCCTTGCTTTGCCACAAACTCTGTTCAATGTATTCTGAGTTTAGGAAGTACTTTCTTCCCCCACCACAGATTTGTTACCACACCTCTATTACTAGCGCATGTCTAAAATTGACTCACAAACACACTGTGACTCAGAAATTGCCACCCTACTCAGGGGAGCATTTCCAGAAGACACCTAGAGCAAGCTATGTCCCAGCTGTCCGCTGTCTCAGTAAGGCTTTTCTGCAGCAGAACAAGCCCTCTGCCCCCTCCGCGCCTCCGGGACAACTCCAGCCCCGCTTGCCAAGGACACCACCTTGTCACAAGCAGCTGACGCTTCCCCAGCGAGAATGGATTCCCTCAGACCCCGCTCCTCCCCTCGCTCCAGCCACACGGGCACCCCTGCCTCGTCGACCGCTCCCGGGTGGGCCTCGGATGAAGCCCCCAGGAGCCCTTCGCCCCAACGGGACCTCCCAGCCACGGAGCTGCTCAAGCGCCACCCCGGGACGGCCCGCGGCCCGTCTGACCTTCAGCCCTGCCGCCCCGCTCCGCCATCCGCCCGGCTGGCTC
>VYZX01019778.1:4435-64140 GCA_013401335.1 Brachypteracias leptosomus | reverse complement strand
CGCTGCCAGCCCCACAGTCACGGACGCAACCCGCTCGATCGCCCGCCCGCTGCCCGCCAGCCCAGCTCGCCGCGCCGGGACTGGCTGGGGTCAGGCCCCCCCCGCAGCCCCCAGGGCCCGGACAACCGCCGCCACCGCCGCCTATGCCTGTCTCCCACTGCATACAACGTCACTACATCACCCTCACCGAGAGGGAACGCGCCACCACCGGGAATCCCTTCATCCTCCTGCACCCCGCAGCTCGGTCCCGGCCAGGAGAACAAGATGGCTGCCCCGGAGGAAGACTCTGCCTTCCCGGCACGCACTGCGCCGCTCTGACTTTCTAGCCAGCGAATGCCCCAACTCTACTGCTCGTACACAGAGTCACACCTGGTCGGATAGAGCGACACCTCGCGGGCCTCCGGGGCGACAGCGCGCGTGCGCAGAGCGCCGCCGTTTCCCGGTGACCGGGAGTTGCTGCACCCTTGGGGTGAGGGGGTCTTGTTGCCAAAGGTCAATGTTCCAACAGGAGACAGAGGAGGAAAAAAATAATAGACTTTATTCGAATAAGGGGAGAAAGGGCACGGGCATGTCCCGGTGGGGTCCTTCTCAAAGATGCAGGAGGACGCAGCCTCCGTTTTAACCCAATTTCCCGGCCGTGAATTTCCCTCCCCTTTTCCCCATTGGCTGAGGTACTCGGAGCGTTCAACTTCGCGACCCGCCTGTTACATACATGTGCAGGTGCCCCCCTCCCACAACATACATCGAATAAAATTGCCAATTCATTGTGGCATTGTAGGGTTTTGTCCTTGTTAACGAAACTGGCAATTCATTGTGACATTGTAGATTTTTGTCCTTGTTTTCTATAGATAAGGCCACACCCTTTTGCCAAGCTGCTATGCTAGGCCTATAAGCTCCGTTTTTTTTAGACAAAGCTGCACGTTGCATTAAGCTACATACTGCAGTTAAAATATAGCTGCAAAAGTCCTCTCCATCTTCTAAAATACCATCGTTTGTAAAGACACATCTATCTTTTATCACGGTGATGCCTCTGGGCCACGGTGAATCGTAAATAAATCACAGAGAACCCGTAACTTGCCGCTCGCAGCCGCTCTCCCCCCGCGCCACTGCCTTGAGGCGGGGTGGCGGCGGCGACCGGCGGTGTCTGAGGGGGCGCGGCCGTCCCCGGGGCGTCGGAGCTTGTCTGAAGCGCAGCGGTTCCGGCGGGAGGGTGCGGAGCTGCCCGCGGTCCTGGCCGACTGTCCTAAGGGCAGCTGGGACCCCGGCGGCGCGGGTGCGGGGTNCGGGCTGGGCGCTGCGAGGGGCGACCTGGCGGAGCCCCGGTGCGGGACGGTGGGGAAATGCCGCCGTGCGGGCCTGCGGAGCGAGGATCGGGGACAGCGGCAATGGGGGGGCGGGTGGGCCGGGGCCGGGGTGGAGGATGAGGAACTGGAGTATCAGAAAGGGTCGTTGGTACCGAGTTACTGATTAACCGCTCTGTTGCCGTTTGATAGCCACACCGGGGGCTGTAGGCTCCCGTGCTGTTGGTACGTACGTAATGAAAGTCATTCTCTGCCAAGGTTCCTGGGGGTGATGCCCGCCTACAGTGCTGTAGATGATGCTCTGACAACCAAGCTGGTGACTTTTTACGAGCACAAGAAGGATTCCTCTGTCCCTTCTCACCAAGCGACTGTCCTCTTATTTGATCCAAGAAATGGTTCTTTAAAAGCTGTGAGTTGCATGAATACTTCTGCATTCTTTTCTGTTAATGCTCTACCACTTCTGCCTTCTGTTTCTTAGGAGCTGGTGTAAATTGGTCTGTGTACCTGCCTCAGCAATGAAAATGTGCTTGTGCCAAATGAGGATTTGGCCTAAAGCCTGATGCCCTGTCTTAAACTGTACTGGCTGCTCTTTACTGCTGCTTGTGATATGAAGGGAATCTGTTGGCCCAGAGGGTGACTAGAAGAGAAGAATGATCAGGGAAAGTTTACCTTACATTTGAAAGAGAAAGAATACTTTGCTGGATAAAGAATTTATCTTGAACCATTAAATCTAAAGAAATTTGCAATTGGTGTAACAGGGAATAGTATTCAGATTTGTGATGGGCTTGTTTAAAAATATTCAAGAATTTTAAAGAATATTGACCATTTTAATTGCATTTTAGTAATAATGATTATTAAAGGGCCCAAACTGACCAAGAAAACTATATTGGACTTTTACTGCTAAACTGTATTAGAAAACATATCAGCTTTTTAAGCCCCTTGGTTCATTTGTAGACAGCAGCTAACACCTATTGAAGCAGGAGCGCCCCAGTGTGTGTGATGCACACTAAAGAAATTCCGTGGCTCCCTCTCATCCCTTTGTACAGATGTAGACAGTGTAGGACTCATGAGCAGCTTGCACTGGTCCCTGGTGGTACTGGAGTGCAGGGAATTGCAGTTAATCTGTCTGCTCCCTGCCCTGGAGGACTGGGGAAGTGCAGTCCATGAAGAGCTGTGTGAATTAGGGGTGGCTCACCTCTGACCAGTTTTCTCTCTGTTTGTGCTGGTGGAATGACATGGAAAAAGTGGAATAGGCAGAGAATTTCCCCAGTTTAAACAGTGATTTGTGGTTAGTGGTCGCTGTGGTAGTCGTTACCAACCCTTAAATTTTTCTGTGCCCTGTAGCATTGCATAATTCACAAATCAGATGAAAATGTTTGGTAATGACTCATATTTTTCAGTGTTCATTTCAGACTGCTTGAACTTTAAAATTATTTTTTTAAAGCTCCTAGATGGCAGTGTCATTACAGCAAAACGAACAGCTGCAGTTTCTGCAATTGCTACCAAGGTAGGTCTTCTAGTTCATAAACTGGGATAGATTTAATGACGTTACATATAAAATAACTAGGAGTGATGTAAACAGCCTTCAGTGTATGTGGATTTTCATCAAATCCAGCTTTAAATTAGATTTGTGATAACATACTTACATACCTTCATAGAAAACCTAAAACTGGAATTTTCTGTTTTGGGTGAGTCATGTCTGGCTTTAACACTTTGTATGTGGTTGGAGGAGGATTCTGAGCTATGTTTTTGTGCATGTTCTTCTGGGAATTTATTGAGGTGTCTTCTTCCATCTTTTTCTTTATTTTGTGCTGTTCTTAACATGCTCCTTTATGACTTTGGGTGATGCAGCTGTGGTGATAAATTCCACTTGTTTAGATGTTAGTTACCTACTCTTGGGCCAGGACAGGTGGGTTGCAACAGTTGCTTTACATCTTTCCAATTTCAGTTGGAAATTGTTGGATTTGAATTATTTTTTTAAAAAACTGTATTTGGCTGGGCTGTTAATAGCAGAAAGAGAACAAGTTGTCATCCATTGCACAGCAGGGCTTTAGCTTTTACCTCAAAAGATGAGGCAATAAGAAGAGGGCTAGAGCTGAAAAATACTTCTGTTTTTCACCCGTCAGCTTTGCATCAGAATGAAGGCTGATCTCACCACTTCGTTAGTGGCAGTTTTCATGCCAGCAGGACTCTGTTTGTGGCAATAGAACTAAACCAAAATAAAATAGGAGTGAAGAACCTGTCCCCAAGAGCTTCTCCTGAACCAAGGGACAGAACAACTTACAATGGATTCCTTGGACATGAGGTTATAGGACCTCATTCATCTCCACCATTCTTTACTTGGGCAGTTCTGACGGTTTTTACACAGTCAAGGCTCTGCTGGCCTCAAAGGAGCTTGGCTGCTGAAGGGACTTCAAGATTAGATCCTTCATTGCCATCAGTTGTTTTGGGAAGCTTTCAGGAGTGTTTGAGTTTAGCTCATAGTTGTCTCTTTATGGCATTTGCTTTTCAAAGACACATGTTTTTATGCAAGGAACCTTTGAAACAAGTGCTTCAGAGTCTTTGAAAGGAATGTTAAAAAGAGTTCCTGCTAATGAAAAATAGGGTCAATGAGATTTTTTTCAATTTATTTGCAGCAGAAAGTGTTGAGAGCCTAGACAATTCTGAAGCTTTTTACACGTAAGTGAGTGGCCACAGCAAATGCATAAACAAGACACAAAGATAGCTTAGGGCTGGGCACCAGCAGCCCTCTCATCCCCTTTGCCAAACACTGGTGAATTGCAGGCAAGAACTAAACCAGAAAACCAAAAGCAACTATAGAGCTGAATTTTAATGTGTTCCTCAGAACCATCCCTGTTTTTACAGTGTTGATGCATACACGTTATGGCTCTTACAGTGCCAGGATGTGCTTGTGGTATGATTTATGGCTTCAGTGAATTGAAAAAGAAGGTTAAGTGAAGCATGGAGCTACCAGTACCAATTTAGCCATGTGGCTACTGCTTCCAGTACTGATAACTTTCAGTATTCACAGCCCTGTTTTCAGCAGTGCAGAACATCAACACTTAATAGATGTAATACATTATACTAATATTAGTGTGCCAAGGCCCCAGAGTTTGCATTGGCTCATGCTGTTGAATGTTAGATCTGAATTTCAGAAGTTGGACAATTCTGACAAACCAGAATTAAGCCAAAGTGTACTTTGGTGCTATTGGCACTAGCTTTTGTATTTGAAAAAAGAAAAAGGTTATTAAATATTTTTTTTACATTAGTATGAATCAATACTAGTTTTTATGTAAAAACATTTAGTTTCAAAAGACTAAGGATACTGTTTTATCTTGTAGAGTTTAATCTATATTTGTCATATCTGTGAATATATTGTCCTTACATTTTTTCTTTATATTTGATACTGTTTAGTTGTTAATGCCAGCTTTTGCTGAAGTGCTGTGCATTTTGGGAGCTGGTGTTCAAGCATACAGCCATTATGAGATCTTCACAGAGCTGTTTACGTTTAAAGAGGTAATGGACACAACAGGATACATACATTTTTCTGTTTCAGGAGCACTTATTTATAATAAAGTGCAGCCAGTGAAGTTGTTTGGTCTGGCTGAGATGGAGTTAATTTTCCCCATAGCAGCCCTCACAGTGTGTTGTAGCTGGAAGGGTGCTGGTAACACACCAGTGTTTTGATTGCTGCTGAGCAGTGCTGCACAGCATCAAGGTTGTCTCCAGCACTCCTCTCCAAAGGCCAGAGGGCTATGGGTGAGCAAGATCTTGGGAGGGGACGTAGCCAGGACAGGTGACCCAAAATGACCAAAGGGATATTCCATACCATATGACATCTTCTCAGCAGTAAAATCAAAGAAAAAGGAGGGCTGGTGGTGGCATTTGTTATTATAATATTTGCCTTCTGGAGCAACTGCTATATGTACTGAAGCTCTACTTCCTGGGAAGTGGCTGGACATCACCTACTGATGGGAAGTTGAGAATAAATCATTTGTTTTCCTTTGCTTCCATATGTGGCCTTTGTTTTTGCTTTATTAAACTGCCTTTATCTTGACTCAGTTTTTCCATCTTATTTTTCTCCCCACCCAATCCTGCTGAGGAGAGGAGTGATAGAATGGGCACTTGGCATCCAGCCAGGGTCAACGTGCCACAAAAGTAAAGGGATTAATGATATTTTGATTTTGTTCCTACAAACCCTAAGAATACTCTGAACAGCTATAGAATTTCTTGCTTAAATGTTGGTCTTTAAAAAAAGAAGTTGGAAGCAATGTCATTTCAGATGGCTTTTTCTGTCTGAGAAAATCCTGATATGTATTCCATACTTGGATAAACTTTCTGTGACTTTCCCTTAAATATATTTTTTGGAAATACTTATAAAACCAGCTCTACAAGAAGCTATTATTCTGGCATCACAAAAAGTTACTCAAATGTAGCTGCACACATGAAATTTAGCCACTTGCATGATGAGAACATTAAAGAGGTAAAAACCTCACCATTAGGATATGTGTAACTGCTGAAAACTGAAGATGTTCTGTTTCAACAGGGAGGAATTCTCCAAGCTAATCTGTTTGTCTTTGCCTTGAAGGTCAGGATATGGAATCGCACCAAAGAGAAAGCGGTGAAGTTTGCTAGTTCAGTTAATGGTCCAGTGCAGGTCTGCTCGTCTGCTCAGGAGGCTGTTACTGGGGCTGATGTGATTATAACAGTCACCATGGCAACAACACCTATTTTATTTGGAGACTGGGTAAAACCAGGTGCCCATATCAATGGTATGCTATCTTTTTATTGTTTAAAGGATACATTTATTACTGCATTTTTTAGTATCAAAACCTGTTGAATAGCAGTGCTCTGTGCTTCTCAGAATGAATGTTCTTTCTGTTTTGACTTTTCCCCTTTAGTGAGGGCCACTTTTCCCTGCTCTGTCTTCCTGGCTGTCTGGAGCCAGAACTACTGCATATTCAGGATATGCTTTTTTTACCTAGTGGTGCATCATCTTTGTCACCATGTTGTCACTTGATGCTTGCCTTGCTTTTTGTTTAAATACCCATGCGAGCATGTTATTTCCAGAGTGATTTCTGCTCATTGTAATGTCTCCCTGGTAGCTGTTGTCTTTTCTCAGTCCAATTTTGTAAACTCCTCAATTTGTTTCCTTTGGGACTGATCCCATTGACTTATTCTTTTTACTTGAGTTAGATGGATGCAATAACTGAGCTAAGAACTTTGTAATTTGACCTCAAATTATGGTGAGGTTTGGGGAGCTTTTTTTTTTGCTTGCCTTGTAATGATGTTGCCACACTATTGTTTGGAGTTTCTGGATAGGCTCATGTGTGTTTATTTTATTCATTGTGGGCCTGGTTCATATGACCTTGTGCACTCTCCAAATAGCACAGTAATAAGACAAAAGGAACAATTAAAAAAAAAAGGTTCCACATAGGCAGCATCCTACCAATTTTTCAAACTCAATTTAGTCCTTTGTCATTGACTGTTCTTGTCTGTGTTATGTCATGGCATAGAGGCCAGAATTACAACCAAAATCAATTAAGGTCTACAGTCACTGAGGCGACACATACACAAAGACCTTTCTACTTTCTTTGGATTTTTTCTTCCTCCATTGAGGCATTTGTGCTGTTTGAAGAGGCGTTTAGGCAACATGGAATTTATTCCATAACAGTTGGACACTTAAAAAAACATTTGACTATACTATAACTGGTTTTGGTGTGGTGGGTTTTTTATTTTGTTTTAAGCCTGTAACAAGTTGATAGTGATCTTGTATTTAAAAGGTTTAGCTCCTTGACTTTTCAGTTTCTCCAGTTAAGTGAAAACCCATAATCTGCTCAAATTGTACTGATTATAAGGTTACAAGGAAATAATAGAAGGCTATAGGTCTAAAAATTCTAATTAGTAACATTGACCTCTTTGTCTGCATGAGCAAGTCTTTTCTGCTTTGGTTCTCATCTGTTCAGGATATTTAAGGGATTCTTCAAATCTTATTTTTCTCTATAGACACATAGCAAACAATCTGGATTAAATAAAAGGACTATAAAATTCAGGGCATTTGGTAATTATCTGATGAAAGACAAGGGTACAAGAGATAATTGACAAAGGGAGATAACTTTTATAGGCCTCAACTATCCAGATCCTGCTGACAAGAATATTCTACTGACAAATGAAATATTGAACGTTTTAGAGGAACTGTATTAGATGTTACTTAACTCTGAAAAATAAAAAGCAACAAAACCCTGTTAGTTTAAAAGTTGCAGAACCCGCTTACTGCTTGTCTGCAGAGGAGTTGTAGTCTGTATAGCCTTAAGATTATCTAACACCAAATAATCAAAGTTGATTCTAACGGTACCTCTGTAAGCAGTAGAGAGTAATTATGTCGCACCTATTCATTGCTATCATTTTTTAAAGATGCTGGCAAAGGCTTGTTTTGTACCTATATGTAGTTACATGTATCTTTACATTTCTTGTATAGATATGAGATGATGAAGGGCTAAGCAGTGCTACTTCCCCTTCTCTTCACTGTCAGCATTATTTGGAAGGAGCAGTTTGACTAGTGTACCAAAGAAGTGGAAACAATGCCAGCAAATAATTTCATTTTTGCTTCCTGAAGAGCTGCAGCTTAATGCTTCAACAGGTTGAAATGCAAAGACCAGTTGATTCCAGTTGTTTCAGCTGTGCTTATGGGGAATATAAGACTTCTATCAGCAACAGCATCTTCATGGCTAGAGATCAAGCATGCTGTAGTTTTAATGAGCTGTATTTTGGAGTGTTGGACATAATGTTGTCCTTCATCATTTCCACATCAGTGGAAACTGAGGGGTTTAGCACCTTACAGAAACAGGCCATGTGTATGTCAGTGTTACTGTGGAGGCCAGGCTGGGAGAAATCCAGGCTTTTTCCCAGTTGCTCAGGCACGTCCTGCTTTTGTTGTTGTTTTATCAGTCAACCTCTCTTAGTGCTAACATCAGATTGTTTGTATATTACTTTTCCACAATAATGTCCATTGTTACTTCACACGTCTTTTTGGCCAAAATGTGGTTTGAATTTGTTTTAAACATTTCTCCCAAGTTCATTAGTTTTGTTGTCTTAGCTGTTGGAGCCAGCAGACCAGACTGGAGAGAACTAGATGATGAACTGATGAAGAATTCTGTTCTGTTTGTGGATTCCAGAGAGGCTGCCCTTACAGAATCAGGAGATGTTATTTTATCAGGGGTAAGACTTTCTTAAATTATGGACTTTACTTTTGTGGCAATTGGCTTGTGTTCGAAATGAGTTGGTTCTGATGAAGTGCTTCACTGAAACTTTTTAGAGCATCAAATGTAGTTAATGCTTTCCAGGCACAGGGTGAAAGATAAATTGGTTTCAGGCTGACTTCTGTGCATCTATGCCAAAACCATGCAACCTCTGCATCAACCATTAAATGACACTGTATTACAGCAGTGTTTTCAGCACTGGCCTTTGTGTACAGTAACAATGTATTGGTTTTTGAAAGGCCTACATTTCCTGCAATGTTTGGTAGTTAGGTTAAATACTTTTCAAATCATTTATTAAAACATGTAACTTTCTTCCCATGAGATTTCAGTGCGATTGACACACATCGGGCCTCTAGAGAATGGATGACAGAAGCCAAGCAGTTAGTAATCTGCAGAAATCTAACAGCAGGAATTCTTTTAGGTTTAATAGTTTTCTCTCCATTAAACCTCTCTTAATGTTTATGCAAAACAAATATGATTGCCACTTTTGATGTTTAACATAAGTCCAGATATGGTAAGGTGTGTGGAATCTCATGTGTTTTGTTAGATAAGTAACAAGTTATCCCCTGTAAAAAAACTTATTGAGGAAAGTCTGCAAACCTGGTTTTCTCTGAAAACCATTCCACTCCTCTTGTTATTTCTATTCAGTTTCTGTATTTGTCTGAATACAGATCTGCTTAACTGTGGAAAGGAGTGAGTTCTGCGACAACAGAACTGGAGGAATTCTCTTTTGAAGTCACTATTTTTTTATTTATTTTTTTTTCCTCTTAACATATGTATGAATATTATGTTTTTGAATCAATATGTATTTGTTTCACAGGCGGAGATTTTTGCTGAGCTGGGAGAAGTAGTGAAGGGTACAAAACCAGCCCTGCCTGAGAAAACAACAGTGTTTAAATCTCTGGGTAAGAACAACCCCTCCTGTGTACAAGTCTGACAGAAAACAATGCCTTGTTATTTATTAGGCCCCCCATGCGTGGGAAAGTTGCTTATCATCTTCAAAACTGCTGTGGCAATGCACTGTCCACAGGAAACTAGAATGTGATTTGCATTTTCCCTTCTTATTTCCCTTTTTTTATTTATCTAGCAAGACTGATGTAATGAAAAGTGATAGGAAAGCAAACAAAGAATAGGAAGAAGTACATTTTCCATCTCAGTTGTTCAACATGACTGCAGTGTTTATTAATACAGCTCCAACCTAAATACCCTGCTGCTATACCCCTAGAGTCTGTCTGATCTGCAGACAATGTGACAATGTCCTGTGGGGTTGGAGTTGATGTTTGGGGGAAAGAGCAGGAGTGGTGATAGATTACTGTGCTCTGAGCTGCACGACACATCTGAAAGGGCCAAGATGTGATATCAGCAGTGAAAACTAGATTCATGCTATTCAATTAGCTTTTTATAGCACAGCTACCAGTGACATGGTGGCTATAAGCATTGAATGTAACACAGTAGGTGTTTGGGATGGGGAATGACTTCTGTTCCTGTCAAGTAACTTCCTGAGTCCTCTTGTTCTCTTTCAAAGCTAAATTATTTTGTGCAGATAAAGAATTGTTTGGGTGTCTAATTCTTTTTCAGGGATGGCGGTTGAAGATACAGTGGCAGCAAAATTTGTTTATGATTCGTGGTCAGCTGGTAATTAAGAAGTCTACAATGCCAACGAGGCCAGGAAAATTGTTTGCACTTAGTTTCCTTGTTAACAAGAAAGGCACTAATCCTATCTCCATGTAGCCCTTCTAGAACATTCAAGAATGAAAAATACAATTCCAGCAATAGACTTAATTTCTACAGTTTTCTATTTCAAGTATTAGATACCTGCAGTATTATTAAGGAATATTTCTCATGTAAAGGCAAGTATTAGATGTTTGCAGTGATACTAACTGGGTATTTTAAAATCTTTTGGTATAATTCTGGAATCAATGCCTTTCCTCCCTAATTATTTATGAAGCAGAAATCTGTGGGTAGCTTTTGTGGGTTTAGAGAGGTAATTCATACTGGGGTAAAGTATGTATCAGTTTGGAGAATGGACTCTGGTATCATATTTACCTGTGATGGTACTTTAAATGCATCTGTGGGTTTCAGTGCTACTCTGACAGTAACCTAGTCCCTCCTGGGAGCACAGCCCACCTCTGACTCCAGGATGCTCCATTCCAACCCAGACTGGGATCTGGAAGTCACCATCTGTACTTTCACTCTCCACGATCCACCTTCCCTGCTCTCAGACCCAATGTTTTTTCATGTAAGAGTACACTCTGGAGTTTATATGAACAATGATGCCTCCATACAGTTAGATTTTTGTGTGGTTTTGTAAAAGACCTGGCTCAGGATGACTGAGTGCAAAAAATCAGAGCTAATATCATGTACATTTTGACTGGGAGGAAACTATACTCAGTCCCTCTCTTAGTACTTTCCTGGGTGGGATATTGCTGTTTTCATATTGCAAGGAGTCACCCCAAATGTGAACACTAAAAATGTGTTTTGATTTAACTTTTATCTGTAATCTGTGGGGAGATTTTGTTAATCTACAGTGGTTTTAAATTCTTTTTCTAAGCTTCTTGAAGGTTGAGACTGTGCAAATTGATTTCAGTAGAATAAACTTCAAGTATACAGGCAAATCTTTTCAGCTTGGCTGTACCAAGGATCAGTTGGTAATTGTTCTTTTATCCCAGTGTGTATTTGCTGGGACAGGAATTTCCATGATCCTTTCTTGGCGGAGGAACCCAGTGATGTTCTACATAAGGAAAAGTTCCAGTTTTGTACTGTTATGCAACTGCCTTACAAAAGATTGAGCATCTGCTGAAAAATAGCTATTGCCCTGGAAACAAATTCCTGTCTCAGGCTAGAGTTGTGCGTTACGAAATCTTATTTCTACTTACATATTATTTCATGCAGGCTATTAAGTGTTTCTTCACTCTGTGAAAGGATTAGATGACATGGTCATTCAATATTGATGCCAGTAGAATGCATTGGAATAGGAAGGTATTTCAGAAGCAGTTAACATTAAAGCCTAAATAAGTATAGAAAAGGTTAAGGAGTACAATGCAGATGTGACATTAATAATACTCCAAATTGTAAGCCTGGTATAAACTAGCTGGAAAAAAAAGTAGTAAGTGGCAGAGTTTGTAATTTGCGGAGTGTTAGCATGGAATGGTATCAGACCAGTAAGTGAATAGGGCCAAAGGATGTGTTTGTGTGGATAGAAATTTGATGCCATTGATCTTGTTTATATCAGCAGAAATGAGAACAGAAATTTCTGTATAAGCTTTGTATTTTTTAATCGTAGCAAAACTACTCTTATCTCTTCATATGTGTTTTCTTTGTCATTTCTGAAGTGTTCAGAAATGTAAATGTTGACTTAGCCTGTTACTTCAGCGATGGAGAATTACCACTAGGTTAAGACAAATGTGACAGCCATCAAAGTTTTGTAACTCCAGAACTGTATGGAAACTTGCATTTCCTACTTAGGACAGTGTTATCTCAGTTCTGTGCATGTGTAAAACAAGGTTTGTAATTTGAAGTGAGACAGTGTTTGGAAAGAAGACAAAGACAGTTTATTTTCACGTGTACTCTTCCACAGACTATGCACTTCAAAAGTAGGTGGAACTAGTCCAAAAACCTGGTTCTGAAAACCCACAGTGTTCTCAGCTTTCATTGACAATGGGAGGTTCTGGGAGCCTGGCTTCAGCATTATATCTCTGAATTAATGAAGAGGATTGGATTCAGTTACAATGGGAGTTGCTTGGATGCCGTCTTTAGATTTATTTGAGGGGAAATAATAGCCTTAGATTCTGTTTGCTTCTCTTATAATTCAGTCTTAAGAAATCGTGTAACTCACATTTATGTTAAAATTAAATAGATACTGGTGTTTGACTTTTCATTTTGTTGTCCATTACTTTTTGTGTGATGGGTTGGGTTGTTTTGAAGATGAGGAAGAAAGTATTCAAGTTGTTGCAGCACCTACTTTTTCAGTAGATGTGATCATTAAACATGAAGGGGAAAAATTGAGACTGCTCTGCTCCACTGATACTCAGTTTTGCAGTCATTGTCCCATGCTCCATGTTCCCTACTCTTGGATGTCTGTCCAGTGCAGAGTATTAAATACTTAAGGAAGGAGAACTTTGTACTTGGGAGGGCTGTGATCATGGGAGACCCTGTGGGTTTATGATTTGAGTTTTGATTGGGCTATAAGATTGCACATCTGATAAATAAAGTCTCTCCAATTGAACTGTGCTGTGCAAATGTTCTGAAGAAGTCAGATCTGGAATTCACTAATTTAAATACTTCAAATCATAAAATAAACAAAGGGGTTGGTGGAAAAAAATTGAAACCAGCAAAGCACATAACTAGAAAAACTGAAATGTAACTGTTTCTTTTTATTATTTTCCCCCAATTGTTTCACATGGCTGCTTTATACCAGAGGCCAATTTCCAAGACCACCCTGAAAGAAAAGGACTAGCACTGTTGCACTTTAAAAAAAAAAAAGAAAAGGATATATATTGGGGTTGATAAAGTTGCCTAAAAAAGCATGTGGGCTGCACTGGACCTTTTTCTTTGGCCTCTAGCTGCCCTTCCAGAAAGACAAGGAACTCCTCCCCATAGATCCTGTGCTATATCTGCTAGCTCCATAGAGTTACTGTGGATACCTAAGGACATACTGAAACATGCTGGATGCTTGTGACATCTGGGTCAATCAGTTTATGTGCAGATAGTCTGCGTCATTTTCTCTGGTTGTCAGTGGTCACAGCAGTCAGGCAGGTTTACAGATGAGTATGCAGAGAGGCAGATTTTCAGTGCAATTCAGAGATACTTGGGGCCGATCACAGAACTGCTGAAGCTGTTCTGTGGTAATGGCAGTTGTTGGACAGGTCCTTCATGAGTGATGTTGCTCACTGATGTTTGGACGGTCTGTTGTGGGCAAATCACAAGCATTTGGCCAGGTAAAGAACCAGCAAATACATCAGTTGTGTGACTGAGAATGACAGGTTTTCACCTTTCAAAATCCACTCATCATGTGCCTTCAAATGTATAAGATTCACCATTTCCTTCTTGCTTTGTTAATTTGTTTAGTTCTTAGCTAAAACAAAAACAACCCAGCAGGTTAGTAACACAGAGCCTAGGGGGATGCTGTCTGGTTTAATTACTGTGCTAAGCACAGCAATCTTTTAAGGATGTGCAGTACAGGGTTGTGATGTGACTGCTTAATAGAAGAAAATATCAGCCTGCTGAAGTGCAGGAATCCAAGGAGGAATTAATGCAGTATAAAAGCCAGCCAAGAAAAGGAATGATAATATACAAATCAAAGTAACAAGAAGATGTGGAAAGAAGGAAGCGTGAAAGTAGATTATTAACTAGGATCAGTGACCACAAATGCAGTATGATAGCTGACTAATGGAAAGCTATAAAAAGAGACTTAAAAATAAAAGTCCTGCTAATAATTGTGCCTCTGCAATCTGAGATCTGGGCCAAAGCAAAACTGCTACAAGCATGTTATTAAATTCCCAAAACTCGATAGGAGTGATTCGTTCTTATCAGATAGTGCAGTCTTCCTGAGGGAACAGGACTGAGAGATAAAGGGAACCCTGCTGTGAATGCCCCCAGATAGACTGTAAAGAACAGGGACTGGCACAGAAGCACCATCTCATTTTCTTTCTCTTTCCATGAACTGGGTGTGTGTCTGACATGCAGTTTTCAGGCTGAGGCCGACAACCAACAGAAAATGCTGGGTGAAAAGAGTTCTGGTTTCTGGGACTTCACATGGCAAATGCACTCTATGGAACCAAGCTGAGGATATGCTAAAACAGATCAAAAATGTTGAAAATAAAACCTCAGCTTCTTGTAGTTAAAAGTATTGCAGTCTTGACGCTGTTTAGGACATGATGGGTGCTGGCAGCTGGGTCCAGTCTAACAAGACAAAAATATACAACTCACACCAAACATATTCTGGCAAAGGTACTTCATATATTTTAAAATTAATACAGTAGGAAAACACTTCACTGACAAGAACACAAAACTTGCTGTAGATTACTCTTATTTACATTCATTCAGAGGCTGAGTCAATAAGCTGTAACAAATCAAGATTCAGATGCTATTTCTAAATATACTGAGTTTGTAGCTAACAGAAGCAAATGGAGAAAAAGCTCTCAAGCTTTGGGAGTGCTCTTTGCATTGTGGTTTTGGAGAAGAAGGGAAAGGCTTTATTAAGGAATGTAGCATGCTGGCTTTCACTAATATTTTAAGTTATTCCAACAAGAAGAAATCCAATCTCCACAAACAGTTAAGGGGAAAAAAAATGGTTTAAATCTAGAGGTTTTGGGCTTTTAACCTTCCCATTCCTTTTGGCAGGATATGCTTCAATTAATATTGTGCACCACAGCCATCTATCCAGAGAGAAAAAGTTTTGTCCTTGATGTACTTTCTAAAGCAATTGGTAACCCCTCTGCTTTTTGATGTCTGAAAAGAATTGCATGCTCTTTGGACAGAGGAAAAGAATGAATCAGTGTGCAGGTTACAGGAACAGGTATGTTAATTTATAAGCAAGTATCTACAGTCTTTCCAGGGTTCTTGAGTGCTTGTTTTCTTTTATTCATGGCATTCAGGACTTTCTTTCTTGGTCCAAGCTCTATCTGAATGCTCTGTAGATCTTCATCAGAACATAGCATCAGGGCATCTAAATCAATTTTTTCCCTCATAAAGACTGGAAGAAATTCATCCAGCATCTGTGATGCCAGAAATACCTCAAGGGGTGTGTTATCTGCTTCCTCATCATCCCAAATTACTTCTTCCTCATGCCAAGGAATATCAGCACCATTTTCAGCATCATCTTCCCTGTCATTCTCAGCATTTTCATGTTGAAAGAACTCACTGGACATTTTAAAGCTTATGCCTTCTTTCTCAGAAGGCACAGTTTCAGGATTTACATCCGCAGCCAAATTCCTTCCAAATACAATCTTGCCAAGACCTGGTCGCTTAAAAATGGAGAGCTGACTGTCATCAGAATAGTTTTTCTCTCCAAGATCATTCAGTAATTCATCCTCCTCCTTCTCATCGAACAAATGCATCACACTTCTCCTACCTGTATCATCCTTTTGGTCATTGCTTTGTGTTTCCTGGCTTCTAACGCTGTCACCTGTCTTTTTTGTCCTCAGTTTGAAGGTATCTTTCAGAGTTTTGGAGAAAGGACTTGTATTTGAAGCAAAGAGACTAGGCAACTTTACTCTGGAGTGTGTCCCTTTGGAGGAATTGACTGTGCCAACATTTTCTTTCATGTAATTCCGATTCATTTCATGCTGGTGTTTCTCTTGTCGCTTCTCACATTCCTTGATTTGTTTCTCCACATTCCTCTGGGCCTGTGCTTTGAGTTTGGAGACCTTCTTTGGGTTCAGCACATTCTGCTCAGTGGCAGCTTTGTCCAGGATTCTGACACATTCATTGCGGTCTCTGCTGGCAGCCACCTCCAGGGGAGTGCGGAGGTCATTGTCCAGAGCAAATATATTAGCACCAAAGTTGATCAAGAAGGTAACACAGTGGATGTGACCATTGCAAGCAGCATGGTGGAGAGGCGTGTTCCCCCAGATGTCACATTTGTCTGGATCACCTCTGAGAAGAAAAATAGCATAGAGTGAGCTGGATGTACCCAAGCATAGCAGTGTGGTGGGATTGAACAGATAGTAAACATTTAGCTCAGCTTTGCTATGAAGAGTACAGCCCAAGGAAAGTGAGTCAGTTTAGCTCCACCCTCTAGAGCAGCACTACACCTACTCAAGCACTGGTTTGGCTGCATGTGCAGCATAAGCTCTAATTCCTGCCTGTCTGTGAATGGAGCAAGCTAGTTGGGCTGACTGTGGCTGCATATGCAACTCCCCATAATGGAGCCAGGGTGTTTCCTTTGTGTCATCCCAGGGTCTGTCGGGGCTGCTGGTGGGGATTGCTTTGCTCCCTGCCAATCCCACCTTCCTCCTGCAGGCAGAAATAAGCAGCCACCTGTGTGCAGGCACGGGGCTGCAGCTCAGCTATACTGCTGACAGCTGACAGCTCAAAGTGGGCTCACACTCATTGGAATTAATGGAAAAACTGTTTCAACAGATTTTGTATGAAATATTTTAAAGGCTTTTTGATGACTCTTCCCTTTTGCATGTGAAATGCAGGGGCAGTATCAGGAGGATTCTTCACTAGCCACAGTGATACCTATCTACTGACTCATATAGTAACTTTTTTGGTAGGTAATAGGTGAATTATTAGGAGTAAAGTCCTGATTGCACGTTTGTCTCCGTTGCTATTAGACTAAACTCAGATGCCAATGCTTTTCTTAAGCTGCTTTTGTTCATGGGGTTTGAAAAGCAGAAGCTCATTCGAAATTAAAATACCACATCTTTTAAACTGAATTTAAAACTAGTGAAAAGCATTGCTTCCTTTTCAGCTCTTGCACTGTCTTCACGCTGAACTGCTGCCTGCAGACAAGGATCAGCTTGAATCTTCTGATACATATTTGTCAGGATCAACATTAGCAGTGTTCAGAATAGAGCTTGAATTGTCATGTGGCAAATAACCAAGGCAGGCACAGCAGCCCAAAACCTTTAACAACTTCAGAGCCGGGGGCCAAATTTATAAGGAAAATTTATACTCTTGGGACCTTAAGCATTTTAGTGCCTTGGAGATTTGTTCTACGGCAGCTGAACCATAAATGAAATGGTACATCCTATTGCAAAATCTCCTTCAGGCATTGATCTCTGGCTTTGAGTATCTCTGAAGAAAAGCACTAACATATTTGTTGAGGGCCAAATCTGAAAACATCCTTCAGCCTGAAATGCTACAGGCAAGAGAGAGGTTGGGGTTCCCCACAGAGCTACTTGCACTGAGGAACAATAGTGAGTCTGAGCAGGCCAGGCTGAGAGAGCGCGGGGATTTCTACAAGGAGGTGGCAGCTGAGGATCAAAGTTTCTCCACTTACTCATATGGAAACCATGTGTACATATTTCTGCTTTTGTGGCTCTGCCCTGGGGAACTGCCTGACTGTGGCTGACTGGGACAGATTCCTGAATTCCCACATTAACAAACAGGCTGCATTATCCTGAGCCTTGGGAGTGTTGGATCATCCATCCTCCCCCAGGACCCCTCACAGCTGTTTGTCGTCTCTTTTCCCCCTGGAGCCTGCCAGCCTTTGAGTCTCAAACGACTGACAAAGTAGAGTGTCTGTTCCCAGCTCAGTGGGACTTTGGATAAGGTTTGACATCTACTTTGGGTTCTCATACTCCTCTTTTCCCTGCTTTCCCAAGAAAGAGGCTCACACAAAAGAGAGCAGATCTGCTACTTGGTCTTGCCTTTATTCATGTACCTGCAAAGCAAGCAGAGAAAATGTCTCTTGATGCCTGGGAAGACAAAGTATTTCTAGATGAAAGGGGTTTATTGTTAGTATTGATATGTTTTCCAAGAGCTGAATATGTTGCAAGCTTCAGAGTCCTAAAATCTGCAACCACTCTAAAGAAAACTTTCTTGTATCTCAATGTCTGTCAGGAAATCACTTCAAGGAAAGGATGAATTTGTTACAAATAATTAAAATACTTTCTCACAAGAAGACATTAACTGACTGCAGAACAGATTGAATGTCTTCCAAAATTCAGTTTCTCCCTAGAAAACCAGTGAGACTACTGCTGTATCTCTGACAGCCACAGCTTGCTGATATGTCAAGAAATCTTAGACTAAAATAGAGCTGCATGCATATGTTTGAAGATTTTGAGGGCAATACTGTCCCAAAGCTGTCCTCTACCAAGAAAAATGGAAGTACATTAAATAACAAATACATAGAAATTCTGATCTTTGTGTCATCCACTATCTTCTATCAGTTTACGTGGTAGAAGACACAATTTTGAAAAAAAAAAATTTTGGAACATTTGGAACAAAAAGTATTTGCTCCTTAGTGAGTTGTTCTGCCTTCCAGGTGTTCAAGGACAAAACTTTGTTGATTCTAGATATTTCCTTGAAGCTGCCTTAATTATGTGAGTTGAAAAATTGTCAATCTATTTTTGCTTCTCCTGAGGACAGAGCAATAACTGTGCAGTCCAAAGGTCTTTTTTATTGTGTTATTACATCCACACCTGAGCTCAATGAGCTGTAAAGTAAACCTATAAAAAACCTATTTTTATTCCATATTTTAAATTCTTCTTTTAATAAAAGAAAACTCTGATACATCCAAATAGTTATTAAACTTTCCTCTCCAATCTTCTTTAAACTATTATGATGGAAAATACAGGTCAATTTAACCTTCATCTCAGCCCAGAAAGAATGTTTTATTAATGGTATCTCTATATAAGAGCAGATTTTCTCCTATTAGACCTCATTAGAGAGTTGCAACTTAAGAGGTAGGCTCCAAACAAGAAAGTACGGAGGGTGGAGAGATAATTACCGTTTTAATAATACATTCTATTCATGTAGTACATTTAAATGATACCCAACAAAAATATTACTATTAGGAAAGAAACCTGTAGAAATCCTTTCTTTCCTTTTTTTTTTTTTCTCTCCCCCCCGCCCTCCAGTTTAGAAGGATCCTACCACAGCTTCTGAAACAGTATTATCATTTTTAGCACAATGATAGTTGCTAATACTGTAAAAAGCAGAGAAATAACAATTTTAGATGTTACTGTATCAAAACTATCATTTGTGACTTGCATCTGGAAAACATTAAATCTTCACAGGTGTCTACTAACTGGAAACAAATGGAAGAGATTATTTGCAAAAAATGTTTCGAACTGTCTGTAGAGATAGAGCCTGTTCCAAAGATAAGTTATCATCAGAGGTTGCTGGGCAGCTTCTCCTCCATTGCAGTGAGGCAAGATCCCAGGGCCCTGCTTCTCCAGCTGCTCCCTGCAGGCTGAGTATGTGAGATGGTGCCGCTGCTGCGGCTACACTGACTGCACGTACAGACCTACTCACACGTTCTGGCCCTAAAACATTGCAGATGAAGAGAAGCAATTCTTTGCAATGCATTGAAAGAAGTGACCAGGATTTTCAGCCTTTTGGGTCTGGGATCATTGAGGCGTTAGAAACAGGACGCATTAGTTATACTTTTGAGCCACAAACTTTAAGCAGTGGAGGCTGATTGACTTACCCTCTCCGGCATATGATTTCCAGAGCTTCTAGATACCCATGGTATGCTGCCAGAAGGGTAGGTGTCATCCCGTCTTCATCTGAAGTATTGAGGTCTTTCCTAGTGGCTTCTTTCAAGAGGTCCAAATTGCCGTCAGCTGCTGCTTTGTGATACCTGCTTGACATTTTCAGCAACTTCTGGTTTCCCAAAGCAGCTCTGAACAATATCCAGACTGTACAGTCACCCTTCCATTACAGGGGTAGTTCATTAATGATTACAAGTTAAGCTGTCCCCGTGAGGATAGAAATGAGGAGGCAAAGTTCAGCCTAGCAAACAACTTATCTGGAAGTTTGCATGAGTAACAAGGCAATGGGGTGGTGAATGCTTTCATTTTCTGGAAGGTGGCTCAGCTGTTTACCATTCATTGAGTATATGACTACTTAAACATAGAGGGAATTCATTCATCTTCTCTCTGTCTTTGCCCAACTGTTCTGGGAAAAATTCAAAAGCACCTTGAGCTTTAAAAAAACTTCAAAGAGCCTTCAAAAGACCATGAATGTCAGTACAAACAGGTTTCACCCTAAGTAATGAAGCATACCTCAGTTTTGGTTGATTAAAATGCATAAGCAGTTACCTTTACTGTTGAAGTCCTTTGTAACCTATTATTTGCTGGGCTGCTACATTTGAGAACAAGCCTCTCCCCCACCAAACTGGCTGCACTTATGAGGTGGTTTTGTGTACATGAATTGGTGTGCGGATAGAAACGGACTTGTCAGGTCAGGGAGGTGTTTTGATAAAACCACCAGCAGGTTTGCAAGTCACAGCAGACAAAACCACAGCCTAGTGTGTGATCCTTTTATCTGCAAATTGCATTTCGTCAGAGGTTCTTAAGGCACTTGGCAATATACATTCATCTAACAGGTAGTGTAATCTCTGGTTTAGATGGAAAAAAATGTGCAAGATTTCCCCAGGATAGCACAGGGAATTCAAGAAATGGAATCATGATGGGCCTGCACCTATTGCCCCAAGCTGAGCACTGTGGTCCTTGCCTGGGAACAGATGGGTCCAGTCCCCATCTCACATAACCACTTCTTGCTTTAGAAATTATTTTCCCTGATTTCAGTGGTGTTAATGCTACCTCTATAAGTAGAAGCTTATAGAATTGGACCATAATTCTAACTTTTAGGTTTGAAATAATTACTAAGAGAAAACCATATAAAAGGTCAGTCTTAAAACAGCTGAGAAGAAATCAGTAAGAGACTACCTGCTGCTCAAGAAAACACTGCAGGCTGGCTGTTATTCTGGTCACATTCACAACAGCTGCCGGATAAATGTTACTTTTTTGTCAAGCTGTTTTCTATGACTAACTGAATTAACCTGTATCTTAGAGAATCTACCCTCAGGAATTAGCACTGAGGTTTTTCTGCTTGTTATGCTCCTGTTACAGAAGCAGTAGCAATTGAAAACCAACTCATTGCCCAGAATTGGTGCAATTACTGAATGGATTGCCACCTCATTTACTTCCCATAATGCCACCAGTGTAATACACCGGAGACCTCTCCAAATGGGCTTTCTCTCTTAATTATTTTCTCAGACAGGAATTGAAGAGCTCTTCAGGAACAAACTTGTACCAACATTTTTTTTCCTTGAGGACAACAAGAGTCAGTCAGATCCTGTGGCAGGTTTGAATCTTTGAATAAGCAAGCCTAGGTTGGAGTAAACCAAGCCCCTGTTTTTCCTTGATGGCCATCCACAGATGCCCAGCGCTATCCTGCCGTCTCAGGTCTGTGAGGAGCGACTGTTCTTTGCCCAGGCCAAACTCCATCCACACATTAGAAGACAGTTTTGCCCTCAGCCCTTCTTCAAGTTCCCTGCACTGCCGTTAATACTTTTCTAATTAAAAATGTAGTAATGTATTCCACTTTCTATTTAACCAGGTCCAGCACCAAGCTGAATTTACAGCTACTAGAAAAAACTAGCTGTTGCAGAACAAAAACAAGTAATACATATATATGTATATACATATATAAGATTAGCTGTTTCTTGATGCCATTGAATTCTATTTCCTTTATTGGGTAATGTAAGCTTTTTTATTCTCAAGAGTGTAGAATGATCACCAAGGCACGTACTACATATACCACCAGTGCCTGGTAGAAGAGAGGAGACAGCGTTTTTCTTGTGCATTGACATTTCACATTGTTAGCTACACCCATGAAAGTGAGTTGTTGACAAAAGAGACCTGCTCATTTACAAGATTATTGATTTCTACTACAAAGTAAATTCATTAGCTTTTCTGTTAATTAATTCAGAATACAAAGTGTTGATCTCGGTGTGATTTTTATCATCTAACATCTGAAAATACTGCTTTAAAAAAAATGTTACTTTGTATGATGCTAAGTGAGAAATTATTGTTCCAAGTTTTAATTAGAGGTAAAGCAAAACCGGTATGAGTTGGAGAGAAGCTCCAGGACTTCGCAAGCTTTGTTATCGTTTATGTCACAAAAGTGGCCATCACAAAAAAGAAAGAAAAAAAGACCAAACAAAATCTCCATCTGTTTCTAAACTCCTGGTAGTTGTTCATCTTTGTCCCATCCAAAAACTTCAATTTAAAATGCAATAAATAATTCAACATCAAATTAGCTAAATTTCTCAGCCTGAATGGAGATTTTTCTTTTGAAACTAAAGCATAAATTTGTGAACTTTGTATACTCCCTGAGTAGATAGAATGAAGCTTTTCTTTTGGAGTTTGAAAGAAACTTCAAAACCATTCCACTTCCAATTGAAATGTCTTACCAGGCTCAGGAGAAAGTCTGTTGTAATGGTATGTGGTGTTGTAAGCTAATGAATTGCTTAACTAGCAGCTTTGATTTGTTATTGGATTTTGTTATGTCTATGGTTATTGCTCTATTGTTTTGAAAACTATCTTAAATAAAATATTACCAGCTAAATATACTATTTAGATTGAAAGACTACAGCATCATTAGTTACGTTGCTTTAGATAACTCAGAGAGGTGTGAACAGCAATGTTATTGTGCCATCTGTTTTGCATAAGGTATTATCCAGCACAACATCTCCTCATTGCAACTTCTATGAGCATCAAATGTAGTATGGTAAAGGCCATATGAGGGGAGACAAGTAAGTCTCTGCTTGCCTAATGAGATCCTTGGAACTAATGGGCTTAGAGAAGAAAGAAATTAGTCACACGGGGTAATTGTGGCCACACAATTCAGAGATGACGGCAACATTTAAACAACAATAAAAGCTTATTTCTTCACTCCTTAGAGAGGCAAAACTGCTATGCCCGAGGACCCTGGATGTCCTCTTAAGCAGCCCTGTTCCCACAGCCAGGTTGAGTGTGACCCATGCCATACTGGCAGAGACCCTCCCTGACATAATCATTGTTCATGTGTCTCCACGACTGAGTCAGAGGGTCCAAGAGCAGCCCTCACAGTCTGCCTGCACATGTCAGTTCAGGAGCGAGACCCCAGTCCACAGGGAAATATACTTAAAATTGAAAGGCAATAAAGCCAACTCTACCAAAGCCCTGTCTCTCCTTACCTGCAGACCTCAACACCCAGCCATACTGAGCACGTAAAAGCAGATTGGGGGACTTCTGTAGGGCTAGAAACAGTGACATTATCTGTTGTGTCATAGTGACATTTGCAGTAAGTGTTTTTGCTGGGAATGCTCAAAAGTAGAAGCCCTGACCTGGCATTCAGGCTCTTTGAATTGCTAAAGCCTTTTTCTTGGGTTGGTTGTTTTTTGTTTGTTTTTTTTTCCCATGATATCATCATCAGTGCTACAAACAGCCCCAAGGAAAGCCATGCTGAGCTCATTGGTGTCTCAAATGCTGTCCTGCTGCCAGCATGTGAGGGACAGGGACAGCCAAAGCCCATAAGAAAGCACATCCCTGCTGAGGCAGTCCGTGCTCTCCAGAGATGGTGTGCAACACCCTGACACTCGGGGGTGTCCAGCACTGCTCTAGGGCAATGCCTTTTCCCCAAAAGTTACAAAATCAAACAAATAAAAGAGAAAACCAGAAAACAGGGAGAGGAGACCTTGCAGATATTTACAGCAGAAAAAAAATGAAATCCATGGAGATAGTTCTGTGTTTCAGAACACGAATTCAACAACTCAGATGGGGAGAATGGCCACGCTTTCTCGGTAGCTTAAGCTGCAAATGCAGACAGCTAAGTGATGAAGAAATTAATTATTTTAGCACATCCTGATGAATTACATTCTGCAAACCTACATACTCAAATATTGATATAAGAAGCTCTTGTAGCAATAGCCAAAAAAGGTCTTTATTACTGCAGGCAAATTCTTTTTATGCATAAGGTTACATATTGTGTACATATTGTGTACATCATTCACTGGTTAAGCATATTACTAGCATGCTGTCTATTGGCCAATAGCTTATGCATACTCTTGCTCACAGTTAGGACAACATCCCTATCTAGTGGTTGCAGGTTCGTCCTTGGGCTTGTTTATCCCTCAGTTTCACAGGCACAGCCAAATCACCAAGGTCGAAAAATATTATTGAGGCCTGCAGTCCAGCTGCAAACCTCCACAAGAAGCTGCTAACATGCACTGAAGAGCAAATCCAGTTGTGGTGACTGTGTCAATAGTGTTGCTCTGTTAAATGTTGTCTGGCCTAACGTTATCTTTCAGCTACACAAACTACAACCTGTCATGAGTCATCTGGGAGTTGGCAAAACCCTGAGTTAACTCTAGCAGGTGAGGACAGCAACGACTCATGCTAATTTAAGATCTTCTTCAAGCCTTCCTCCTCACAACAAGGAGACTGCAGGTCAATGAGAGGCAGGTGCAAGCTCTCTGTCCCCCGGGCAGCAGAAAAGCTGCACCTGTGTGGAGCCTGAGCCAGTTCTATATAATCCTTCCTAGGAAGCCAAAGAGCAAGCTTGTGGTAGCAGTGAGAAGATGGGGCTCTTTATGAAGCAGCAGTGCTTGAGGACCTCAAGGATGTGGTGAGTGAGGTTTGGGGTGGGATAGACGGTTGGGTCCTTTTCTTATTGCTCTCTCATTTGGTCCTCTTTTCCTTGCAGGTTCCTGCTCCTATTTGGCTTTTTGCTGCCCTTAGTCCCTTATGCTGCTGGCCTGGGGGATCAGGATCTTGTTGGTAATGAGAGCTCTCTGGGCTGGTAGTGGTGTGGATGTGGGCTTTAGGTTTGGTTGGAACTGCTTCCCTTCTGACTCAGTGTAGAAGGGGAATCTGAAGCAGGGCTGGTTAGCTGAAGGGCTCGTGGGGTGTGTGCCTCCAGGAGGGTGATGGTGGTCTTCCCTCTGCAGAGAGTGTGACCTGTCATAAGAATGAAGTGGAAGTTGAGTTTTCCAGAGAGCTTGGCAACTACTCCTGGCACGTGTGTGTTGTAGGTATGTATTGCTGCTGCCCTGGCTCCTTCTGCTGTAGCCTGAAAGCAGGTGCCTGCCTGCAGGGCTAATAATCAACATTTTCCCTAGATGCGAGTGGTGAAGATATTGTGTCCTGTGACCACATTGTGGATTATGAGAGGCTGTTGCTCAGTGTCCCATTTGTCAACTGCACTAACCTGGAGGTAAAGGGGTTCTTGGAAGCTGCTGTGATGGTGTGGGGGATTTTTTTTCTTACCAGGACTGGGTTTAATAGGATTTCTAGTGCTGACTTTCTTCAAGAGCAGAAATACTTCTGATAACTTAAAACTGTTCTGTAAGAGCAGTTCATGTCAGAAGTTGAAAAATTTACCAGAGCATTTGTTCTTTCAAAAGTGAATTAAAGCCCCTCAGGCCTAAATATTGTGTTCTTCTGCTAAAAAAAAATAAATTAGTTGTTCTAAAGGATATCTTTTAGGGAGATGGACCAGGCTCGGGAGTTTCAGAGCATCACTCTGTTCACATGCATGTATATTGGTCAGAGCAATTAACAACACATGCTATTCAGAGCTGTTGATTAAGTGGGAGGCCAACCCAAACTAGCCAAAGGCTTTACTGGATGTGTTGCTTTCAGGCATTTGAAAAGACCACAAGACTCTTGGTTTTGGCACTTGTTTCTTGAACAGCTGACTTACACTACAACCTGCTAGTCCTTGGAGCTTCCTTCTTGATAATTGCAGTTCTCTCATTATCTTTTGTTTTTTAACCTAATCTTGTGACTCCATGCTCTCCTTGAACTCATTCTTTTTCATAGGACCTTTAAAAATAACAATTCATCTTGTTCTTGCACTGGTTCAAACACCTGAAACAACTCTGAAGTTAGTTTATTCTCAGTGGATTTTGGTTGTCTTCATGCTGTGGTGAGTACTGCTACCTCTAATTAATGTCTCTTGTCTATAGCGTGGTCAGCACCAGCTAAGATTGAGGCTGATGTTGAATGACACAATGGGAGAGGAGAAGAATGTCACCTACAGCACTCACTGCAGTACCATTCATGCAGATGAAATCATTACTCCTTTCTTTGCTGGTACAACCAACTGCACAAAAGACTTCATGGCAGTAAGTAGAGGAATGGGAATGCTACAGATCCTGCTTAGAGACTTGCAAGGCAGGATGGCTGTCCCCTGGAGCTGTGTGTCTGGGATCTGCAGAAAGCTGGGGAAAGCTGCTGGCAGCTTCAGGGAGGTCTGTTGGCTGCATGTCCATCTTGGCATGACCACTAGCTCTTTAAAGAGCTAGTTTGCAAATGGTTGTTAATGATGCACATGATCTGGCTCCAGCTCTATTGCAGGGGAAACCAGGATGCTGATGCCAGCTGTCTTGCTTTGCAAAACTATAGTAGAGATTTTTCCTAGAAAGTTGTAGATTTGCAAGCACCGTCTGTTCCTGTGCTCTAACTTTTGTGTTGTTTCAGGTTACTTTCCCAAGAGTCATTCCAAGCTTCAGTGATGAGCATATGGTATGTGCATTTTGTATTGGAAAGGGGGAGTTTAGGGTTTGGACCTCAACTGAGCCTGATGTCTCCAAGCTGGAGTAGTTCCCTCTCTGAGAAACTACTTGTCTTGTTGACAAGCCTAGTTCTATGCTATCAATATAGGGAACTTGAATGTAAAACTTGTGAGGTGACAAGAAGTGAACCCTGCAGGGTGAAGAACTGTGTAGTGCCTTGCTGCTTCTGTGTGGTTATGCCTTCCCTTCCTAAGCAAGGTTTTCCTGCTTTCCAGTTTTCAGCAACTCCAATGACCTGGACTTTGTTGATTGATGATGGAACCAGAATACATCAGCTGAGCCTTGGGCAAGCCATGCAGCAAGGCTATAACTTTCTAGCTGATGGCCACAACCTGATCTTCCAGGTCCCCTTTAGTGCTGCTGGAATTGTCTCCTACAAGGTAGGTGAACAAAGAGTTGGCGCTGAGGAGACAGTCCTGCTTTAACAGCAGGTAGGTATCTCCCTCCTGTGGAAAGAACTTGCAGGTCATGACCAGAGCTGACGCAGTACTGTGCCTAGCTGGTGTGTGCAAAGCTGTTTGACTTTCCATAGCTGTCATTGAACTGACCAGCTCTATAAAATGGGAAAGCACAGTATGCACCTCAGACAGCAGCACAGCTGAGAGGCATCTATGCAAGTAGAATTCTAACTATAGCCTGTCCTGTGAACATATAACTGGCGGTCTCATGACCAGATCCTTTTTGAAAAGGTGTTGAGATGGGAAGAAGCTGCTGTTGTAAACATGAACAGCGGCAGTCCTGAACCAAATGTAGTACGTGGCCCTACAGGGTTGATCTTATGATGGATCATGAGCTGGCCACTCTCTAATAGAGCTTTGTATCTTTGTCAGCTCAATGATAAGGTGCTCTACACTGTGGCCCTCAAGCTCATGTATGGCCCTCCTGAACGTAGACTGACTGTGGAGTCAAGAATGCTTTGTGCACCAGGTAATGCAAGGAGAAAGTCAGAACCTAGCCTGCCTCTGCCCTGAGGAAACTGGTGTTATGATTAACAAAGATGTTGTTGCAGGTCCAGCCATCTGTAATGCAACACACATGACTGTTGCCATCCCAGCCTTCCCAGGGACCCTTATGACTGTTGGTGTAGAGAATAAGACCATCTCCATGGACCAGCTTCAGGAAAATGGGATTGTTCTGGACACAAAGAGAGGGATCAAGCTGTATATTAGTAAGGGAGTCCTAAAATCCAGGGTGAGTTCTGATCCTAAAGTCACAGGAGTTGGCATGATCACCAGTTCTTGGTGCTTACTGAGAACAAAAGCACAGTAGTTTTGACCTTGACTAAGCACCTCTTGAGTCAGCCCTAAGCCCTGTGGCTGGCTGAGGGCTGTTGTGATTAAGATGAATACAAACTGTTTCTATTGTAGATAGACATCCCTCAAAGGTGACTTAGGTTTCATTATGCCTCTTGGACAGGTGAAAATATTTCTCTTGGAGTGGGTTTGTATTTTGCATGCCTGGAGCAATGCAAATTAACAAACTAGCTGGGTGTGAAGAGCACTGTGGCCTCAGGTCAAGTGAAACAGCTCTAACACATGCATGTGTTTAAAATGAGCTCTTGTAGTTATGCTTCAGGAGAGTAACTTGTCTTTCAGCTACATGGAGAGAGCTGCTCAGGACTTCAGTCCTACCTATCCTCCTTGAAACTGACTTTTCTCTTCCATGGGGAAACTGTGGCAATGGTGATGCATCCAGAGTGCCCCTGTGATCGGCATGCACCAATAGGTAAGTGACTGACTTCTGCAAGGGGCTCAGCCCATGTGCTGTTCAGGTGATAATCCTTCATCATGGCTTGTTCTTGAACTAGTCCTTCGCAGGAAAGGGCATCTCTGACCAGAACACAACAGCTCTTGTTATGCTGGTCAGTGAGAGCTCAGGCTGTCAACTTATGTGAATCTGTTACAGCTGCTGTATGCACCCAGGATGGGTACATGGATTTCGAAGTCCTTGCTGACAGTACTACACCACCGCTGGACTTGGATACACTTAGGCTCAGAGATCCTGCATGCCGTCCAGCCTTCAAGTCATCTTTGAATGACAGGGTTTGGTTTCATGTCCCACTGAATGGATGTGGGACCAGGTACTGGGTAAGTGCATAGCCAGGATTGATGGGGAGGGCTTCAGGCATTGGGAATGCCCTCACTAATGCTGCTATTGCTCTGCAGTTTGATGGGGAGAAGATTGTTTATGAGAATGAGGTGAGGGCATTGTGGGAAGACCTTCCATTGCGCAAGATCTCAAGGGACAGTGAACTCAGGTGTGACTAGAAACCTCTTTGGGTAATACTTAATCCTGGGTATCTTATATACAAGTGCAAGTCTTATCTGCTTCTTCCTTGTTACAGGCTAACAGTCTTGTGCTCCTTCAGCAATGGTGATGCTTCCCTCACTATAAGGGTAAACAACCTTCCTCCTCTGGCTTCTTCAGTGAACCAAGGCCCTCTCTCCTTAATTCTTCTAAGCTATCCAGGTAAAGCTGACTCTAGGCTCAAGTCACTGGGAAGCAACTGGAGCTTGTTGGGGAGCATGTATGGGTTAACTGGTGCCTGGGCTTCTAGTGACTTGGCATGTTTATTTCTCTTCAACATGTGTTACTTAAGGCAGATGCCTTAAATCTGTAACTCTAGGACAAACTGCAGTTGGTGGACCAGCTGCTATCGAAGAGCTCCAGATCAGAGCTCCTTCAGGACTCTCTTGGCACGCTGATTTATCTAACAAGTCTGTGGTTCTTGCAGAGGTCTCGTACAGGCAGCCATACCGTGATGATCAGTACCCAATAGTAAGGTACCTACGGCAGCCCATCTTTCTGGAAGTCCAGGTCCTGAACCGCAATGATCCCAACCTCCATCTGGTATTGGATGATTGTTGGGCAACAGCTTCACAAGATCCAAGCTCACTTCCCCAGTGGAATATTGTTGTTGATGGGTGAGTGCCCTGCCAGAGAAATGAAAATACTTTTGGCAGTGGGTGGGAGGACTCCCTAATTCTCCCCTGCCTGCCTCCCCTTTAGGAACAGACCCCCAGGAACAAGGGCTCCATTTAAGGTGGCCTTCCAGGTACTGTCCTGGTATGCTGGAACTTGTAGGAAGATGGCAGCACCTATACTTTGAACTGCTTAAAATCCCAAACCTTCTCTACTTTGATGTTCTGACTTGTTTCTTGCCTATTGGCAGGTGTGAGTATAACCTGGACAGCTATAGGACTGTGTTTCATCCTGTGGGGCATGGTGTCAGCTATGCTAACTATCGCCAAAGGCTGGAAGTGAAGACTTTTGCCTTTGTCTCTGGTGACAAAGCTCTCCCTGGCCTAGTAGGTGACACTATCCTTCTACTTAGAACAGCAAGTAGGAGCAGTTACTATCTAAAAATGACTGGATCTCTCATTCTTTGTTCTAGGTATACTTCCATTGCAGTGTCCTGATTTGTGATCGTTTTCAGCCAGACTCCCCTTTGTGTATGACAAGATGCCCCAGGCCATCTAGAAGCAAGCGAGGTAATGTCTAAGCAGATGTTTAGGTTGTATTGATCCAAGATAACCCATTCTACTGTGGAATTAACTGCTACTACATTACTGTTGCAGAGAGTGGGATGCCAGGTGTGAACTCTGCAGTGGTGAGCTTGCAGGGTCCTGTTCTCCTTGTGCCAGAAGGATGGTCTGCAACCCAAGGTATGAAGCCAGTGTTGTGCTAATGTATGTTGCTTAGGTTTAGTGAAGAGTTGTCTTCAAATTATTTTTCTGCTTGCTTTGTAGGGAGCACTCTCTTGAGCAAGGAGGCATGGACTGGGATTACAATGACTGCTCTTGGTATTCTCTCTCTGGTGGCCACAATGCTACTGTTTTTGGCTTTTCTTAAATGCCTAAAGAGAAGAGCATCCACAGTAAATGTGGTGCATTAGTGTATTTTTTTGCAAATAAACTGAGTAGAAATGTGACTGCAAAATCTGTGGATGAGTTGTGTAGCTGTGGAGTTGTTCCTACATAACATTGAGGGAACTAGACAGGACAAAGGTGTGTTGCAGAGTTGGGCTGTGATGTGTAGGCTATAGCCTGTAACCAGACTTAAGCTTACTGCTAGTGAAGGTGGAAATGAGTCAACTGGCTGTTAAGACAAGCAGATCTTTGCTTAAAGATCAAGACAGCAGCAATATGGAGTGATGTCAGTTGTGACATTTTAAAATCTGGAAACCTTGGCAATGTGCACAGCTCTGCTGTTTTAAGCTGAGAACCACATGTCCAGGAAGAGCCATCTGGCACAGCCTGATGTACTCCAGCCCACAGTGGATTGGAAACCTTTAGTTGCCTGAAAATCAAGATCAGTTTCAATGTATAAAATGAACTTCCAAATAAGGGAAACTTGAGAACAATGAGGTAGTTACAGAGGATTTGGCTGAGATGGAGAATATGCTGTCTTCAGCTGTACAGGTTTAGGTATGGTGTTTCTGATGATAGCAAAAGACTGAAGAAGTGGTACCTTTTTAGTTTATGCCTCACTGCTACAGGCAGGGAGGACTAAATGTGATGGAATAAACTGTCCTAGAAAATAACTTTATGTACTTCTATCTCTAGGACTAGAAAACAGCCATGTAAAAGTAGTCCCTTAATTTGCTTGTTTTGTGCCTTCAAACTGGTTTCAATGCTCTATGTCCTGTTTCTGAAGAGCTTCAGCCTATAATCTGGCTTCTGAGTTCATTGTCAGATTTTCTTTTCTTAACTGCATCTGAGTCAAAGTTCACAAGCTTCAATGAGGCTGAATGAACCTCAGCAGGGGTTTGTTAAACCCCTGGCTGGTGGAGTGAGGCTGCCTTTCTGTACCACAGGGTTAAAGATCTTGTTCCCCTTTGCTCTGGGATTGGTGTGTTTCTGTTGAGCACAGCTGCACTTCCTACTGGCCATGCTTCCCTTGCATCACACTGCTCGGGCTGCTTCAGTTACCCCCTAGGGCAGCCACCAGCCCACCTGTGGCACAGGGGCATGGGCACCTGAAGGAGGTGAATCTAACTAGTGATAGTCTGGTCCAGTCCTCTTGTACTGAACATCAGCAGTTCTAGTCATCTCACTAACCAGCAGGTGCTTGGCATCTGCCTCTATCTAACTGGTTATTAAGTGCTTGAAAGAGAATCTCCTGCTGCAAATGTGCCACTGATTGCTACCCTCTCTGCTGTTGCAGTTATCAGTAGCTTGTGTTGTATCACAGAATTACAGAACAATAGGGGTTGGAAGGGACCTCTGAAAATTACCTAGTCCAACTCCCCTGCCAGAGCAGATTCACCTAGAGCAGGTTGCACAGGATGGTGTCCAGGTGATGGAGATATCTCCAGAGATGGAGACTCAACCTCTCTGGGTAGCTTGGTCCAGTGCTCTGCTGCCCTCAAAGTAAATAAAGTTCTTTCTCATGTTTAGATGGAACTTCCTATGTTCAAGTTTCTGCCCCTTACCCCTTGTCCTGTCATTGAGCACCACTGAAATGTCTGGCCCTGATCCTCCTGACACCCACCCTTTAACTATCTCTAAGATCTGCCCTCAGTATTGTCTAGCCATTTCTACCTCTAAGTCTGGTTGTCATTTTCAGATATATTGCTGTTAGTAACTTATACCTTAAAAGAATTTTTTTTATGCCTTATCTCCTTGTTCTAGTCCCTGTAGACCAATTAGTGGATATTTTGGAGATTCCAGCAGTCAATAACAAAACCAAGAACATTTCTCTGATGTAGGAATATCTCACCCTCACCAGAACAGATTTTGTGTTCTGCTGTCACTTACAGCTTATAAATTATGTATCAGTATCATAACTGAGTAATAGACAAAGTTTTCCTGACTGACCTAGTTAAAGGCAGCAAGAAATAGTTCCCAGTACTACCTTGCTCTCTCTCTGGTAGCCTACTTGTGTGTTTGGGCAACAGGCAGAGAGGGAACCTGCTCATGCTTATTGATAAGCAAATAAATGCATTTTAGGCTCTGAGTTTGGAGGTTAAAACTCGGGCTTCTTGAGTCTTTTAATGCTTTTTGTCCTGCTAGATTACACTGGATTGCAGTAGCAGGCAGCCAGGGATAATGGGGTGCTTTGAAAAACAATGGTTTAAAACCAAGGGCTTAAGAGGCTCATGCTCATTACTAACAAATTACTTCTGGTTCTACTACTTCTAGCCTTGCTGTCATCTTGCATGACAAATGCTTCAGGCCAATTACAGATTGTAGAAAACTTGTTTACTTAGATCCATTTCAGGTTTGTTTGCCTTGACTGTTCTTGTAGCTTTCCATTATCTGTCAGGGCAGAGTCATTCAGTGTAGCACTCCTGCTCTATTAATAGCTTGTCTATCACTTATTTCTTTTCCTGCAGCTAGTTATGAAACCAAGTACTGCTAGTCCTCTTAATATCTCCTCACTGAAGATTTGGCTTCAATGATGCTTATAATACTAAATTTCCTGAGTTTCTTTGTTCTGAAATCCCCTATTGCTGTGCTACGTCCCTGTTGGACTTTGTGGCCAATAAACATTTTTAAAAGGATGTCAAATGCTTTTGTTCACAATTGTTTCCATTCAACTGGGTTTTTTTGTTGTTTTTTTTTTAATCCACATTGTACCAATATCTGCACCATATGCAGCTCTTCTGGATGTTCTGGTAAATGTGAGCTCTGTGCTGCAGCTGGGGGCTAAACCTGGCTTTATTCAAATTGGTTAGCAACACCCAGAATTTGTTTTAAAACATCGCTGTGAAAGAGAAAAATCTATTTGCTATGTGATTTGGATAATTGCAAAAGATCTTTGGATCAATATTTACATTGAAGCTGGAGCCTGCCCTTTCTGCACATGGCAGGCTAGAAAGATATTAAGAAAATCAGTGGAATGGACTCTTTCTGCTGCCAGAACTTATATTCTGGTGGCCAGAAGATCTACAGCTATCTAACAGGAGCACTAGGAGTATGTAATTTTGAGGTCTTCAAAAAGTGAGGGAGGAAAAAGGAGTGCTTTTTGGAAGGGAGAAAAGGGTTGTGAGTAACAGATAAAACTGTCTTGACTGTAATACTTACATACTGAAGCAAAATAGTTGTGTTGATGCTTGAAAGAGAAGCTGCTCACTATACCTGTTTTCCCTCTCCACCTGCTTAAGAGGCACTTAAATTATAAAGAAAGAGGAAGTGTGTAGCAATAGCTATTGGCTTTCTATAGTTTTTTCTTTACATGTAAGAGTTTTAGCTTTTGTACAGATTAGGAACGCCTGCAACTTATTAGTGTGCAAGAAGAGGCTATAGAGATTTCCTGTATGCTTTTTGATGTTATTTGCAGTATTAATATTTCCTACCAGAAAGTCAAACTCTGGGTTTGATATGTTGCTCTTCCTCTCATTTGAATTTGGAAAACATTTCTTTAGAAAGTTTGATGTGAATTATAACGTAGCCATACAAACCAAATACCATTAGGCTGCGGGCAGCCAAGCAGGGTTTAGCAGTATGTTTAGCCTGCAGGCAGAAGGAAGGGAGAGTTCTAATGCTGCCTCCACATTAGTGCCACCTCATTTGGAGACTGGTTGTGCCACACTAAATTCATTAGATTATATTTGACCTGTTTTTTTCTTCTAGGTTACAACTATTCCCACTTCTCTAGGACTTGATAATTGGGACAGGTCTACCAGATCTCAGACTGAAAGTTAACTTGCCACATCATTTCCTACCTCTGCTGTTGTCACCAGTATCAGTTTCTATGCTTGGTGCCTTTGTGGGTGTGGTGTAGTTCCCTTCTTTGTTTTATATCAACATACTAATTTTCAGGTGAAACTCTACTTCTGTATCTGTATGTGAAGAATGTGACTTGTATGAGCAGTTACTCTTCTGCACTAAACTGAACAGTGATAGAGTCCTGAAGCGCTGGGATTAGTGAAGTTCAGCTGTACTTCCCTTTTAAACATGTTTGGGATTGCATCTGAAGCAAATACATTGGAAAGCCTCCATCCTAGTGTTAATATCAGAGCAGTGTCACTAAAGATCTGCTGCACACTTAAGGCACAAACATTTTGGATCTTTAGCTTTATTGTCCTCTAAATAGAGCTTAAGACTATTTAAGTAACTTGGTGTGAAAGGTGGTTCTGCTCAGAACTTCAGCAGGGCAAGAAATAGAGTAATGAGTATCTTAAAAGGTCAGTGTCTGTTCTTTCAGTGTCACTGTAGTTGTTCATTGTAGCTTTTGGTATAGATAAGGACAGCACTATCTGCAAATGTAACAGTCCATTTGAAACGAGGCAGTTTCAGTCATGCAATTATGCTTTTTATTTTTATTTTCTACACATTGCCTTACACAGTCAAGGAAATGAGGCATAAAAATACAATTGCATGTGACAGAATGAAAAGGGATGAAATTGTTCTGTTGCACTGTGAGTGTAGCAACCTCAGATTAAACATTGGTAACTCTTTGTTAACAGGGAAGAGTGGTCACACAAGTCCAGCTCTGTTCTCTGAGCATGCAGGGCTTGATCAAGTCATTGGACAGACTCTGCTGATGCTAATTGTCAAGCGTGCTGTGTATAAATAGCATAGGGCTGGGAGATCATCTGCCATAGCCCCAACTTCACTTAAAAAGCATAATTAATGAGCTCTTTTTAATACAATAGATTTCAGGGTACAACTTCTCAATAGTAAAGTAAGGAGAGTATGGAGTACTGAGGACACGAGCATTAGGAAAGCTTTATGTTGTTGGTCATTACAGTCATAGGGTCAACAGAAGTACACTGAAACATCAGACTTCATGCTGGTGCCATTTATTTGCAAGTCATTTTTACAATTTATCAGCCTGTTATGTGTTGAAATGATTACTTATGCTGTTGTCCAGCAAGCCACCTACTATAAAAGTCCTGTTGACTGTAGCACTTGGCTGGAATATGAAGTATTTCTGCAAAAGCTAGAAAAGAGGTGCTTGATGAATAGGGTTTATGTACATGACAGCACATTGTACTCCATGTGCTTTTAGCTCCTCTGAGCCAAATAAGGCTGATGCTCTTAATATCCCCCTCTCCATCTTTCTTTTCACTCTTTACTGTAGGAAAAGACTGGTGCATGTTCAGGCAGGGAAGTGTTTCCTTGCTTCTCATTCCTGGATGGACCTCTACTGTAGGATATTTAGATTTACTAAATGTTACATTTGCTGTCATGTGAATGCTCTGTAAAAGATAAATGCTAGCCAAAATCCTATAAACTAAAACTTCTCACCCAGCTTGCATTGGTCTATCTGGGGATTTGCACTAGAGAGGGTGTTTTGAATACCTCACTTATCTTTAGTAGGGGTATAGGTAAGAGCTTTACTTCTGCTTTTTTGACTTTTATCTTTTCTACTATTCTTACTGGCTGAGGAAGTGAGACAGAGGTTGCACACAGTGATAACCATCCAGGTCAAAGGAAAGAGTGTTCTTGCCTGGTTCCTGTCTCTGGCTAACATTCTCTGCTTAGGGGAAGACTGTCAGACATCACACATGAGAGGAGATCTGTCCCCAGTTTCTGGAAGAATTACCTCTATAGTTCTCTCAGATTGGTTCAGTGGAGAAGTTTGAATGAAGACTTTTAACTTACTTAAATCAAGGAAAACAGGAGTTGTGTCCCATCTTCTCCCCCGCCCCCCATTTCCCTTCTGTCTTGTAAATAATTTACCTTTGAACCCAGCTACATGAATTCCTTCCCTCTTCTACATGTGGTGGCTTTTCTTCAGTCCTTCAGAATGTGTTAGCTGTGGACTTTTTAAGATCACTTTACAAATACAAAGGATTCCTTTACCATGTTCAGGCCTGATGTCCCTCTTTTGATGCACGTGGAAGGGTGAAGTGTGACTGATGCTGCAGCAAGAGGAGGCATAGTGAAAGAGTCAATGAACTGCTGCATCTGGAGTCAGCACTGGGGTCTCTGCAGCTTGAGCTCAAGCAGCTGCTTCAGGAACCATAGCAAAGTTGGTTGCTCCAAATTCCCTTTGAAAGACTCAGGATGTTTGGGGTCCCTCAGGATGTGGTGATTGGGGCTGCAGGAGTGGCTGCAGGCATTTTTATATCTGAAGTACATGCCAGTGAACCAGATCCTTAGAGTTGAGTAGGCTGAGGACCCCTTGAGAATGGTGCCACTGGGGGGGAAGGTTCCTGCTACTTCTCTGCTGGGCTGGTGCCATTCTGCAGGAAGTTGAGAGTGGCTGAGAAAATGGGGCCTCTGCACCATCTCCTACTGCAGTGTTTAATAAATTTAAAAAAACCCCACAAAATAAATGAAAAACTTACATTCTTACTTCATGGATGGCTTTGCTGTCTCCGGTAAAAACACCTGGTCTATGTTGACCTACTTTTATTTCTTCAGCATATTCCTATCAAAACCCATGCTAATATGGTGATGGCATAGGACTGAAAGAAGCTTTTTTTGAAAAGACAAGAGTGAGAAGTTTTGAAATGGCAGTGACTGATAATGTGCAAAGGTCAGGGCAGCAGGAGTGTAAACGCTCCATGTTCACCTCTTGGTAACTGAGAATTCAGAGCTTTAGCTCCTGGTAAGTAGTGATGATAGAATGATTACATAATGAAATATCAATTTAAAATGCAGAAGGAAATGATTCATGTAGATCCAGACTCTGAGCTGGAATAAATTTACTTGCCTCAGTGCCTGTTGAGTTTACCAAGCAATGTCTGCTCCCTTCAGCAAAAGATGGGGGTATAAAGGAAATCCAGGGGAAAGGAGGAGATCCCTTCAGCTATGTATCTGCTCATGAGCTATAGTCTAAAGCTTTTGAGTGCTACCACTTGAGACAAGTGTAAGGGTTTTAATGCTTTGTCTTTGGAAGTGCCTGCTGAAAAGCTATTGGAGACAGCCTTGCATCAGGGATTGCTGGCGATGTAGTTTTTTTAACAGTTGCTTGCTGAATTAATATGCCATTGAAATAAATGGTTCCTGGAAATCTAAAGAGGTGTAGATAAAGGTTGCCCATGTTACAGTATGCATATAGACAATCATAGTTTGTAACTTTTAATTTGTTTAAAGTAGGCTGTGTGTTCTTTATCAAGAATACTCGGTTGCTAGAATTTGGTCTGGACTTTATAATATCTTGAAAATAAAAACTGCTTAAAAAGGGCTTTTATTTTGATCTACCATAAAGAGGCAAGTGTTCCTTTAAAATGGAATTGTGTAGAATCTTTGGTTTTATCCATTTTTCTGGATGTAAGTGCCTGCTATTACTAGAATGATAGTGTTTTAAAACTAAAGCCTGGTGATTTTGGTTGCCGTGTGCAACAGAGATGCTTGGTTGTCAGAGAATGGATGCTCAGAGATTGTTACTGTCAAGTCCTTTCCAGATTGCTCAAGATAGGCCCATGAAAACTGAGCAATATGCTTCAAGATGTATATTTACTAAAGGCTTGTTGCCAGCTGAGGAAATAACACGGTAAGTGTGTGCACATGATACACTACCAATAGTAAGAAACTATTTGGTCTGGTTTTGTTTGGCGCTTTTTTTTTAAAAATTTAGATAGTATGTAATCATTATACTGCAAAGTGACTTAGTGACAGCTTCTGTTTAACTTGGATTTCTGCTGTCCCCTAACCAAACGGCACAGAACTGTCTCACAGAGTGATTTGGAATAAATCAATCTGGTTACTTTTAATCTAAACATATCTAGGAATCTTAACTAGATTTCCTGACAACTGCTGATTCTGGAAAATGGACAATTTTGTTGTCTTGAAAATGACAGAAAATGATGTCTTGCCTGCTGTTGAACATGTTATGGAGCTGGTGTGTTAGAAAGGAGATGAAAACATGATTATCCTATTGGTTGAAACCTTTGTAAAGTGTGTTATAGTCCTGAGCCACGTTTCAGGAAATAAAAGGTCCAGGGTGGTCCAAATTCCTTCTTTCCTCCTTAGTGAGCTTAAAGTGAAAAATAAACTTAAGTCCCTAAGTTTCAAATGGTGGTAGTGTCTCAGCCCTGGGCAGAGGGTTGCTGCTAGTCTGGGGTTCTGCACCAAAATATTTTTTAGTACGTAGGATAATCTAATAAAAGGTTTGAAAGCTTTTCGTCTTCCAAGGAGAATATAATTCATAGCTGTCAGGGAAGATGCAAGTAGGAACACAGTGCCAAATAGAGCTTCTGCCCAAATGCTGCCACAACTTTCTCTCTAGGTCAAAGATCCCTCCCCTAGGAGATGTGGTGCATGGTGCTCACCTGCCTGCTGCTGCCTGTTTCTTCAGGAGAGAGGAGTGACTGGCTGGTGGGGGCATACCTGAATTGCTGTGGGTCTTGCTACCTGCCAGAGATGGACACCAAATGCAGTAGCTGCCCTGACTCAATTCCATTCTCCTGAGAGCTTTTGCTCCCCTTTGGGGAAGCCTGCCTGGCAGCTGCTGGCCTTACAGCAACCCTGAGCCGCCTCTGGAAATTTTGGCCCAGGACGATGTAGATGAAGGGGTTCAGACAACTGTTGGCATAGCCTAGGCTGATAGCCACATTGTAGGCATAGTAGAAAGGCAATGTGGGGTGAGTTATGGCAAGCTGGGCCAGTTGCAGGATGTGGAAAGGTGCCCAGCAAATGAAGAAGGCCACACAAATAGCAATTGCCATGCGGGTCAGTCTCTTGGTTCGAGTCCTGGTGCATCTTTGGCTCATTAGTGTTTCTGAGGACCTGGCCATCTTGAGCAGGATCCCCCTGTAAGCCACTGTGATGAGGGCAAAAGGGATGGCAAAGACTAGGAAGAATTGGTAGAGAGTGTACCAATAAATGTCCCTCTGGGGGTCTGGCAGACAAATCCCACACCCTAGTAGACCTCCAGGCAAAGGGATAAGCTGAGCATACATCCACACGGGTGTAATGCTGAGGAAGGAAAGGGCCCAGAGCACACAGATTACAAGGATTGCCACGGGGGTCTTTCTGAAGCGAGTGGAGGTGAAGGGGTAGATGGTGGCCAGGTAGCGGTCGATGGACATAGCGGTGAGAATGTAGGTACTGGTGAACTGGCTGTTGGCATCCAGGGCTGTGATGATTGTGCACATTGTCTCTCCAAAGTGCCAGGCTCCATTCCCCAGCAGCTGGTGGATGAGGAAGGGCATGCCCAGAAGGAAGAGCAGATCCACCATGGAGAGGCTGATGATGTAGATATCTGGGACACTACTGCTAGGGCCAGATTTCTTTAAGACTGTGCAGATAACCAGGCTGTTACCAATGATACCCAACAGGCAGATAATGCCAAACAGAGTGGGCATGATGAAGCTGCTGTAGCTCATCCTGCTGGGGTCACCTGCAGAGACAAGTGTAGGCAGGAAAAAGTCAGCTGTATCAGGACCACTGATGAGGGCAGCCTTGTGGGTATTCTGGCTTCTAACAGACAGTGAGTGCTCTGAACGCAAACAACAGATTTCTTAGGTGCCTGTAAGATGAGGAAGTGCTTTGTGTATGTGGTCATGTCTAATCACACACAGGCACTTTCCCAGCAGCTTTCACAAATGTGTATGTTAAGACGTCTCTACTCAAATGCGCACACACCTCCTCTTCCCTTCATATGTGCAAACACACATGTTAACAATAGAATGAAACAGCACCACTGTATATATCATTCCACGTACATGCACTTAGACCCCTTCAAATGCATGCATGCATGCATATATAATGAATGTTTCAATGTATATATTCACATCTGATACCTATGTTGCTCAACTCTATGGATAGTAACAGCCACATTCAGGCTTTCTTCAAAACCCTTTCACACAAGTGATTCCCTCCTGCCCTGTCTACATCAATTATAGTTTATATACTAATGTATATTTTTCACTTACCTGTTTATTGCACTTACCAGGCAAAGAAAAGTTTTGCACAGCCTTGGAGCTGTTGAGGATGCAGCTGTTCAAGCTCCCAGTGTAATTTGCTTTAAAATCCATCCTTCAGGAAAAATTGGTCCTTGTCAGCGGTTTGAAGATGTTAGTGTTTCATGTTGAAAGAACAAAGGTTGGTGATTCTTTGGAGATCTGTGGGGCTGCTCAGAAAGACACTGCTTTGAGTATCAGCAGCGGCTGTCAATGCAGGTTCCAAAGCAGCTCCTCGGCTCCCTGCGCCCCCAGCAGGCAAAAGCGATGCCAGGGTGGCGGGAGGCAGCGCCCGGCAGCAAGCTGGCAGCAGAGTGCTGCAAATACGCTTGCAGGGAGAGCACAATTTCATTTTAATGCTAGAGGCAGTGATCGGGATCCACTGGTAGACTAAGCAACGAACTCATGCTCTGGAGAGCCAAATGGGGCCTGGAAGTAAATAAAATCCTCTAACTAAAATGTTAGGCAGCCAGCACTGAGAGCACACTTTGCTTCTAGGGTCTAATTAAGTATAAGTATCTCAATATAACCATGTTAAGCTGAAGTCCAGTATGCAGCAAGATTTGCAAGTATAGATTGGGGTTAATATCTTTAGATTTCTGAAGCAAGACCATCCTAAGTTTGGAAAGGTACAAGCTGTTTAAGTATGCAGAAAGCCACTCTTTTCTGGCTGTGCCTGGTAACTTGCAGCACAGCCAATAAACTGCATTGTTATTTCTCTCCTTTGAGGTGCTTTCTCTATTTCCATTCTTTTTGTTGTCTCAAGCACAGCAAGTTATGTATATTTTATTTTAGGCAGACTGATAGAAGATGAGATTAATAAATGGATTTATTTTCAAGGTGTATTTGAAATCACAGCAGTTCTGCATGTAAAAAAGGCAAAAGACAGGAGATATTAAATAAATGAGATGATGACTTATAATCAAGTCACACTAACCTCTGCCTTATTTCCCTCATAACTATTGCAGCCAGTGAACTCCTGGATTGAAGGCATTAGTGTCTAGAAAAAGTACAATTTGGAAAGTGAGATTAGGCTTGAGCTGTATCCTGACGATGGGGGCCAGTAATCTGGTGAGAGGCAGGAAGGATTCTGCAATGACTAAAATGCTATTTAAAGGCTCACTTTTTGCTGGTCATAAGGATTTCTAACATTTAGAAATAGTTCTTAGTTCAGTACTTCACAGCTCTTAAAAACAGACACCAGTCCCTTTGCACAAGGGAGAATGATTCCACTTACCAGCCAGTGCAAAAAGCCTCCTTCACCTCAATTCCCCAGCATACAACCTTGTTGGAGTCTCTTCTTTGGCATGTGCCAGTACCTTTCAGTTCTTTGCAGTCCAGTGCATGCACTGGACAATTTGCTTTTAGGCTATATTACCTAAAGCTGCAATATGCATCACTGCATGGCACCACACAATTGGTAAGAACAGCGTTCTGGTTTTCCCTCACTGATTCTCAGTTCACGTAAACTGTGGTTGACAGCAGCTGCAAATTTGATCCCAAAGTGAGGACATCAGCAATATAAAAAACTATGTGCATATATTAATGTTAAATCTTTTTTCATATTCCAGATGGATTTCTCCAGGTTTTATGTCATGTAAACAGTATCACAGCACTAGCTTTTCTTACTAAAAAAGTAGTGAAAGTAGTTTTCATGCTTCTTTTCTCCTTATTACCATTTCTATACTACTATCAACTGGAAGTTAAAAAAACCTCTGGTTGGGATAAAACTGTGAAGCACCTGAAAAAACAAGCATTTTATCTACTTAGTAAATTCTAAAAAGAAATCTGTTAAGTTCTCCATTTTGTAACTCCTTCACATTTAACTGGAATTTAGTAAATACTAGAGCTCTTTATGATCTAGTATCAGGCCCTGTCTCCTGTAGCCAATAACACAGAGTAGGGCTAAGGAGGATTTCACTCTACAGCTGAAGTGTGGGGCCAGCTTACCACATCATGGCTCAGATAAACTTTGACTCCACGTGGAGTGCAACAGCATGTTGGTTCATGCAAAACTGGAGTATTACACTGATTTAGTCCCTAGGATTCTGCATTTCCTTTACAGGCATGAGAAGTGGAATAATCTTGTTTGTGGCTCGGCAATACAGTCCAGACAAAATAACTTTATCAAGGAGAAAAACTCAGCTCCAAATGTAGCCTTCCTAGAAGAAGATCTGGAAAAATTATTTTTACTGTAGAATAAGCAGAATGACAAGACAACCTGGTTAAACAAACAGCACTTTACTGAATTAATATAGACACTTCCTTAATATTTAAAAATATCACAGCATTTGCAAAAATGAAAAAAGTTTAAATAGCATACAAGAAGTTACAACTGAGAAGCAAAACAGGCAATTTAAATATCTAAACAAAAATACAAGGCCTAACTGCATACCATAAGGCAACAACAAGGGAAAACATCCCTTCAGGAAAATATCTAAAGGCATATAAAAGCTTATAATATGACTTAATATATGATAAACCCCAATTTTCCTTGTAGAATAAATACAAAGCATTAGCATGGCATGGTCATATTATTTTAACAAAGGCTGTTAAGGCTTAAAGATATTTTTAACATTCAAAACACAAATTTCTGGTGTTCTGAGCTTTGACACCTAGTATCAAAATAACCAACTGCTGCATACAAATTTCAAAAGATAGTACATTCAGAACTCCAGTAACAAATGAGAAGTCAAATACCTACCTACCCTTTCTTTCCACTGACTTAACAATAGCAGTTATTACTAAATCCCTTTACCAAATGCTGTGGAACATTCCATCATGCACAGACTAAAAACGCACTGCACTGCTGCTTAATGGTTATTCTTAATAGTAGTTTTACACTGACAATGTAAGATGCATATTGATTTTTTCAGTTCCCTTAAGGAGTGGACGGAGGTTGGATGCTCAACACGTAAACAATTACATTGCAAAGGTCGGAGAAGTACAGTCAAGTGTCTATGAAAGAAGTGGGGAGAAACCCACTTATTCATTCTTTTCATTCCTGACAGAAGGATCCAAGGCAGAAGGATTCATCTGTGGCAAGCTTCCATTAACTTCTTGCTTCCTTATCTGATCCCTGTATACAGGAGAAAAGAATGGGTTTACAGTCTGTTCTTCTGTAAAATTATTATCTTTTAATTTTTTGCTAAAAAAAAGCTGAGCAATGTGAGATGTAAACCTCTCTGAGACTTTTAGAACATCCACTGCTGGTCTTCTCTCAAACAGGAACACAAACATAGCAGATACTATGTTTTAAAATCAAAGCTGTATGACTCATCTGTTGGTTGGGTTGCATATTTGGATACACTATGGAAAAAAAGGAGTCTTTTCTGGCATTGGTGGGCAGTGTTATGGACCTGGTGTCATGCCCTGGAGGAGTGGTACAGAGCCCTGTAACAAATGCAAGCACATGGGGCCTTGCACCATGATCTTGTCATCCTGACAAGATCATGGGCTCCACAGATAGTTTTGTGTCCTTGAGAACTGTGCAAGGAGCACAGCTTTGATGAGGAGCAAACTGAGAAAGTCTAAGAGGCAGCAGCTGTAGTTTTTCTTCTTGCTCTTCCCTATGCTTAGAAATGATGATCATTATTAATTCCCTGGCAGATAATTAAGTGGGCAACAGGTGACACTCCAGCACAACCTGCTGGTGCGTTTTACCCCTAGCCAGATAATTGGTAAAAGTACCTAAGGCATTGCTGACTGAAACAGGCCTCCAGGCAAGATCCAATTTGGAAGTGTGTTTCAATGACATTTAAAGCAAGAAATACTCTGAGTGAGACAAAGTTGTATTTTATTGCTTGATGTTGTGTTAGCAAATGCACATTTAAAGACTATGTATATTTTCTCGTTCCTAAATAGGAAAGAGGGCATGTATTAACCCTCATTAAAAAATATATTGATGACATTTATATGCCACATGTTAAGCCACCATGGCAGCCAAAGATGCTCTAGCATTCCAGAAACATTTGTTAAACTAAGCAACAGTGGCTCACTTACAATAAATGAAGTTACCAATGCAATAGGCCAGTTGCAGAGTTTGAAATCCAAGCATGGATCAAGACAACACCCATACGCACCTTGAAGCACACCAGTAGTTGACCAGAGTCGAAAGAACAACGTAACTAACACTCAGTACTCCAGAAACTCCCAGTGAAAGTGCACCCAGGCCACACAGCACACAAAGGAGGGCTATGCCACCTATGGCTATTGCAAGACCTAATAAAAGAAAATCAGTCTGTTGTTTAAACAAGTTTATATACAGCAAAGTAGAAGTGCAAACATTCTACCACAAGCCCAATTTCACAGAATCACAGAATGTCAGGGATTGGAAGGGACCTCAAAAGATCATCTAGTCCAATCCCCCTGCCGGAGCAGGAACACCTAGATGAGGTTACACAGGAAGGCGTCCAGGCGGGTTTTGAATATCTCCAGAGAAGGAGACTCCACAACCTCCCTGGGCAGCCTGTTCCAGTGTCCTGTTACCCTCACTGAGAAGAAGTTTCTTCTCATATTTAAGTGGAACCTCCTGTGTTCCAGTTTGTACCTGTTACCCCTTGTCTTATCATTGTTTGTCACCGAGAAGAGCCTGGCTCCATCTTCGTGACACTCCCCCTTTATATATTTATAAACATTAATGAGGTCTCCCCTTAGTCTCCTCTTCTGCAAGCTAAAGAGACCCAGCTCCCTCAGCCTTTCCTCATAAGGGAGATGCTCCACTCCCTTAATCATCTTTGTAGCCCTACGCTGGACTCTCTCCAGCAGTTCCCTGTCCTTCTGTAACTGAGGGGCCCAGAACTGGACACAATATTCCAGATGAGGTCTCACCAGGGCAGAGTAGAGGGGCAGGAGAACCTCTCTCGACCTACTAACCACCCCCCTTCTAATACACCCCAGGATGCCATTGGCCTTCTTGGCCACAAGGGCACAGTGCTGGCTCATGGTCATCCTGCTGTCCACCAGGACCCCCAGGTCCCTTTCCCCTACACTGCTCTCTAATAGGTCATTCCCCAATTTATACTGGAATCTGGGGTTGTTCCTGCCCAGATGCAGGACTCTGCACTTTCCCTTGTTATATTTCATTAAATTTTTCCCCGCCCAACTCTCCAGCCTGTAACCCATTTGGGAGATAAATCTTCTGAAATCAACTAGCTAGCCTCTATAAAAGCTACGCATGGACAAGATAACTGGTTTAAGCACATCCTAGTGGCTGAGATTAGAAAAGGAAATGAGATTTCCCCTGTATAGACTACACTTAATCAGATTACTATTCTTGTATTAAAAGGCTCATTACTGCTGAGACCTGAGGACTACAGACAGAAATCCTCAACTGCTAGAACTGGGAACTTCAGGAGGAAAAAAAGGGAAAGACATCATGCCTTAAAAGGGGATAGGTAAGTATATACATGCATCCATACAATACCTTCCATGACAATCACACCGATACAGGCCATTATTGCTGTTGTAACAACAAAAATCAGGAAAAATGCAACGGGGATGGCAGACACTGCAATAAACATCAGGAGCGATAAGGCAACAAAAGGATGGTCATCTAAATATTGGCCAACACGAGAATTCATAAACGCAACAACCTGTGGATGAAAGAAAAACATTCTAAATGTTGTTTTTATCTCTTATAGATAACTATGCTACTTTAGCTCACTATGCTAACTGCTACTTTAGTGAACTACAGGTAACATCTTTTTGTAAGTCTGCAGCTTGAATAGCAGGCAGCTGTGGCTTCTATGTTCCAAAAGCATGAGGACTTACTGCAAATTTAGGGAACTTCATAGCAAATATAATCCTACCAACAACCGACATGTTTCTGATGGACTTCTCAATTCCGTTCTTGCACAAATGAGAAAAAACCCCAAAACAACTCAAAAACCCCTGAAAACAAGTAAAAAAACTAATCACAGTATAGCTACACAGATTTCAGTGGGGTCTTAACAGCTACGATTTGGATCTAGAGAACTGTATTTGTTAAGAAAAAAATACTGCAACATTTAAAAATGATGATTTCTCTTTTTTCTGTGCCTCAACAATATATGCAACCTGCTCATTTATTGAGTGCAAGTACAGTGTAGACATGACTGTATCACAAAGTTGTTAGGAATTTAATTTAGTGTTACTGGTAGGAAAAAAAAATTCTTTTTTACAGAGGCAGTCATGCCTATACACTGGAATTTTACTGTAGTAGAGACATTTCCCTTCCCTTAAGGAAATATGTATTGTAGTTTTAGTTCTTTTTATAGCAGCATAACTATTTCACTAAAATGCCACTCTACTATCTCAAATGATTATGCCACTAAAGCACAGAAGTGCAAACAGGCTTCCCTTTTTCTTGATTGCTGAAGGTGTGGGAGGACAGCCCTTCCCACAGGCTCCTCAGTGCTCACTTAAAAAAGTGAGTGCCAATTTCCCCCCCAAAATTTTTGAAATTATACTTAAATAAACTGGGGTATGATATTCTGAGAGTTAAAAAAGGAACTTCTTTATAAATATATATAAATGATAATCCAGACCTACATTTGAGTTGCTGTGGATGGACTGCACTATGGAGTGCCATTGTTTCTGCAGTTCTTGCATTTCTTTAGACATGTTGTAATCTTCAGCCACGACTGTGAATCTTCTGAACAACCAGTTCTCACTCAGCCATTCAATTTTCCTTAAAATTAAGGTACAATTAGTATTAGCTCAGAGATACGTTTTGAAAATGAAATATTTCTTTTGCAAAAACAGAGAATGTAGATTTCAGATGTTAATGCAATCCAGAGTCTAAAACATTACTTTTACAAAAGTACATCTGATATAGGGGGGTCGTCCCTGAAACCCCCAAAGCCATGTATCAAGATACAAGTCGACCTTCACCTTCTTCCTTTATTATATTAGCCTTGTATTTAACCACAAGGGTATTGGATTACCAGTAAAAAGGTCAATTCTAGCTATCCACATGGACAAATTATTGCTGGGAACTTGTAACATGTTACTGAGACTTGAGCCTTACGTTCAGAATTCAAACCATATCCTGCACAGCTTCAAAACTGCATGTGAAGGCCAAATGCTTTCAGACGTTCTGAACATTTTTAATTGTAACAGCTGAAAGGCAACATCACATCAAAATTCTCCCACGAAGAAAATGTAACCTGTTGTTGCCAGGGGTTCCTTTAGCCGTGGACAGTTAAAAGACGCGTTTTTCTGCTTGGGAATCCGAGCAGACCCCGTGCCGGTATCGTTGTTCCCTACTCTGTTACATACACGGTCCCTCCCTTTGTTTACACAGCAGCGCTTGGCTCCTGGTTCCCGGCAGCATTACAAGAGCCTGGCCCCGGGGAGCTCCCGCCGGAGGCAGCCGCCCCCGGACACCGCTCGCTCCGAGCCCGGTACCGCCCGAGCCCCGAGCGTTGCCTTCCCCGTAGTGCCACCTCCACCGGACACCGACCAGCGAGGTCAGAAGCCGACTAATCGCACCCCGCCGTGTCCCCTTAAGCCCGTTGCGCTTAAGGCGGCTTCCCGTGCAGCAGCCGCTGAAGGCAGCGGCCGAGTCCCGGGCCGCCATCCCGGCCTCCCCGACCTGTAGCGCCGGGGCTCGACACTGGCGGCCCCGTGGCGGGGGACTACCCACCCCAGCCGGGGAGGTAAAGGGCACACGGTTCCCGCAGGGCTGGGCTGCACCGCTGGCACCAGCCCTCCCACCGAGACCCAGCGGAGGACAGAGCTGCCAGGCCGCCCCTCAGTCCCCGGCGAGGTGGAGCGGAGCGGGGCGGCACCGCTCCTCGCCCGCCCTTCACTGAGTCGAGACCGTCCCTCTCACCTGCGGCTGTTGCCCGCCGGGCCGCAGCCCCTCCCGGCGGCTCGCCCTCCCGCCCTCCGGATGCAACGCCCGGTGCGGCCCGGGCTGGGCCTGCTGGGGCCGAGGGAAGCGCCGCCGCCCTCCTGCCGCTGTCTCCTCCCCGCGGGGGCTGGCAGCGCGGCGAGTAGGGCCGGGCGCCCGGCGAAGCTGGGGAGGGGAGTGGGCTGGGGCAGGAGCCCTCGTAGCATGGCCCAGGCACCGCAACGGGTGTTCAGCAAGACAGGGGAGCCTTAGGCGGCTACCACAGACCGCCCGGGGTTTAGTGGCTTTTACTTATTTCCTTGCTGTGCCCTTTCGTGCTCCCCTTCCAGCCCTGCCTCTCACCGCCCAGGCCCTGCCGCAGGCGCTCCGGTCTGGGCACCCTCAGGGAGTGTCCCGGGATTTTGTGTGGCTTTAGCACACACAGCCTTGAGCTTTTCACAATTAAGGACAGAAAATGAGGCTCTGCCCGGGGTATTCGCGCAGTTCCTCCCTGCGGGGACGCGCTCAGCCCCAGGACGGGCCGGGGTTACCGGGTACCGGGGCGCTGCCGAGCTGCGCCTCACGGCTCCGTGTCCCGGAGCTGCTCAGAGACGTGTCCGGTCCCACCCGCGGGTTGGTGCCGCTGGAGTGGGAGGCTGCGAAGGCGGTTCAGTGAGTTGTGGCTGTTCGACAGTCACGCCGTGTGCTGTGGAACGGCAGCTGGAAAACGCTTCGTCTGGCACAGCCACCTCCCCCTCCCTCTGCTTACTTGTGCCCACATGTTTCCACCCTGCCCTGCTGCCTCCACGGGTGTCTGGGTGGCCACGGGGCAAACCTGTCTGGGGAGATGCTCCATAGGAGGAATAGTTACTTTAAAAATTTCACTGGGTTTTTAGCAAGATCAGTGCATCTTGCAGCATCCCAGCATTTGGCTGGGACTGTTATCTCAGAAAGGACGCTTGGTGAGGTGTATTGCACGATGGTTTTGCCTGGCCACTTCCAGAGCCATCATGGTGGTGTTACTTGCAAGCGTGAAGCTTCAGTGGATTCCCAATTTCTGCTACATAGTTGTGGGGGTTTTTTTTCATGCTGTAAACTGCAGTTAGAAATTAGTAAAATATTAATGTTTCTCATGACTACTTTAATCAACTTTTTTGATTGGTGCCACCCGTGAAAGTATTGCAAAACTGAACAGGAATCATTTAATGATTGCTTTTTAAAGGCCACAAAATAAATAGCATATTTAATTTGAAGTGTTTATAAACAATTTTATAAAGTATGGGGGTTTTAACCTATCAGACTGTCAGAGCTCTGTCTTTGATGTGCTGATTTCAATGAGCTCTGCAGAGACAAGGATCAGTGTAGACAGAGGAAGTAAAAGAGAAATTTGCATATTAATTCAAATTTGGACCATGGGCTCTAAAAGCCCAACACAAGATACTTGCAAGAAGAGGATGGTGAGGGCAAGTTTAATTTGCTTGAATTATTTAAGTGTTTATATCTCATTAAAGTGCATAGTATGTTGATATTCCTAGTAGATTAGTGTATATAAAATTAAATTTTGATTTGTTGATTTTGTATAATTTTTTTAAAGTGAGCACAGGGAAAACCTGTCAGAATTATAGTGTGACATAATCCAGTGATAATGGCACTATAAAGTTTAAAGGCTCCACTGAGTTTAGAAGTATATTGGAGATTTTAAATTTCTGGCTGTTTTTGAAACACGCTCTAGTGGCGGTTCTGGAGATAGTGTTGAACGTCTTTGTAAATTATTTTCCTGCTGTGCATAATCATTTCTTCTGCAAAAAATTAACATATAACCTCTTTCTATATAGAATAACTGCTTTTAATGTTTCCCAAGCAGCACAAGTAGTTTCTTTAACTTCAAAGGGCATGCATATATAAGCATCCGAGTTGTGTGCGGAGGAACAGTGGTTACTATAACTGGTGCTTAATTGAGTTTGTCTTCATGCCAGTGTCAGCTCGAATTAGCAGGAAAATACTCATGTTGCAAACAACACTGAAATATTTGGAGAGCTGGCACACACACTGGCCGAGCAGTTGCCAGCTCCAGCATGAGCAGCGCTGGTTCTGTTCCCCACGCTGCTAGCTTCTGCTTGAAGAGCAGCTTAGTTTATGGTAGGAACTTTCACATGTGGCCAGGCAGGAACAGTGTGCCACTTGTCATTGGTATCAGGTCAAGACAGAATGAAAACTCTGCTGTTAATCTGGGGATATCAGCCATTCTTGCAGTTTACAGAAATCAGGATGAAAAATAGCATCCAAAGATGGTGGGAAAGAGTTTATGTTAGAATGGAAGCCTTGCTGTGTTGGCAGAACATGTACAAGGCCTCTCTTAAGGGTTGGTTTAAAGAGACTGTGCTAGATTTCATGTCTGAAAGGTAATAATTCCCATTTGGGAAGAAATTGGAAGGAGGATTCTTTCAGGACACAATGATGATTGTGAGTGGGAGGCAAATGCATACAAGCAGATTTAGAAGAACTAGGAATACAAGTAACCTACCTGATGTCTTCAGATCTTCACAGAGGTTGATTCCAGATGGTGGAAAAGTGGTGGAGATGTTTGGGTTCAAGATTTTGAATATTTAATTATTTTTTTTCTAGCTCTTTCCAAGAAAATTTGGGGTTATATAGCCTTTATTGCTCTGGAAGCTCCCTTGCTGTGTGCAGGGTTTTCATACAGATATTAGAATGCCTCAGATATCTTGGGACTACATTTTTAGTAGCTTTCAGAGGTAAAATGGACCTGTACAGTTGCTCATTAGTTCCACACCTGAATCTCCCTGACCACAGCTTGGCACAACAGTGCGCTGAAAGGGGCTGTTTTCTCTCCGCCTGGGGAAGAGGGGGAGGAGGGAATTCCTGTCTCCAAGCACCAGCTATGCTGTAACTGGGACAACGAAGCCGAGGACTGAGAGGCAGAGTGTCAGAGAAGTTCACCAAGCTGGGACAGGCAGAGGGACTGGTAACAAGGGTGCCTGCAGGTAGCATCTGTTCTTACCCTGCTTGCTCACGCACTCTGTGATGTGTAAGGTGTGCTGGGCATTTCTGTCTTTCTCTTTTTGCATTCCTTTTATTGTGTGCTTGTTTCTCATGGCAATTCATGTGTGACTCTGCTGTAAACCACAATTAGGGGCCCAGAGTCCCTGGGATATTAGAAGAGAAGAGGCAGTGGGGAGGAAACTGGTTTTGGAGAAAGTGGAAAGAGCAGGGTGGAAAAACTCATGCTTGAAAGACATCTGGAAAGAGCTGGAAAGATTAAGGTGAAAAGTGATCTTGAAGAGGAGTGGAGAAAAGGAGAACGTGTGCTTTGGAGGGGAAGTAAGTAGTCTTGTGAACAAGGAAGGGGAGAGCTGGGACTTTTCTTCTTCCTGGCAGTTGTAATAGGAAGTTGAATGTTTTTGTTTTGACACCTTGTGTAGTACCTGAGATGAGTCTCTATTTATTTTCCAGTGCATGTCATGACAAAGATGTTTATATTGAGAGGGAGGATCAAGAACTTGTTAAAAAAAAAAAAGGCAAAATTAATCCAGCACAGAGCCCAAGGCTCCTGGGGGTAGTTACTTCTTTGTGAAAGATTCAAAACTTTTTCAAAACTTCAGATGAAATTTGCCATTACTGTGGCTACTGGTTTGACATTGGAAGAACTCGTATTTGAAGGCACTCATTCTTGTTGAGTATTCTTTGGAATAAGCCTTTATAATATAATTATTAAGAATTCCTTTGCTCAAGTATTTAACTTTTTGGAAGGTTAGGTGGCATATAAATCAAGAGTTGCTTTAGAATGAGCAGTGGCTTTCATAATAACTCTTGTATCTTTAAAAATTAACAAATCTAATAAACCACATGGTTTATTCATTTTTAAAGTACCCTAAGGCCCAGTCCTTCAGCCTGGCAGTGATAATATCTTGATTTCTGTGTGGAGGTCCACTGAGGAATACCAAAGATGTAAATCAGATCAGTCATTTCTCAAATTTTATTTCTAAATGGTCTCTACTTTGATGTTGTGGAAGCCACAGTTTTGTCTGCTGGAAAACTAGGCTCAAGCAGCCTAGCTTTCCAGTCATATAACAGAAAGCAATGACCATGTGCTAACAATGTATTAAAAATTATGTAAAAATTATTATATATTGTTCAGACATAATTGTATTGGGTAATAACTTTCTCTTTCTTGGTGATTTAATTCACTGGCATTCAGATACCACGTACTTCCACCTCCTTTTTCTGATAGTGTCACTATGTATTTGGGAATTTGTTCATCATGAGTATCCTAAAAAAGTCTGATTTAGGAAACTCAGAGCAGACTAGTGGTGAGGTTTTGGCTTATGCTAAGGAAAGCTGCCATTCAAAACCATCTTAAGGCACTGTAAGGCTAAACAATTCCAAGAAAATATCCTCAGAGAACTTTATATGGAGTCCTGAAAGGCCACCTCAAAGTATTGTCACCTTGAGGAGGAGGAACATAGTCCTAAGACATACTAGATATTCTGACATTTGTATTAAAACACTTTGCAGAGTCCTTGTGATCAGTCTGTTCTTCCAGTGCCATCCTGGCAATATCACTTCTTCTGGAACTGGGTCATTATGGACATGGAAAAATCTAGTGCTTGCTTTTTTTCTCCCCAGTTCACAGAACTTGAACTCTTTCACTGTCAGTTTGGCAGTCTGGTAGGCTTTACTATTTTAATATCCAATGTTTATACCATTGCAAACTCCACACAGCATGTAAAGTTTTTAGTATAGCTAAAAATATTTAAAACAATTTGAATTGTTTTCAGTAATACAAAAATATTGATTTTTTTTTAATCTGACATTTATTGGTGATGAGAAGTTATATCAAATGACTACAGAGAACAGTACAATCTGAAAACCTGTTTTGCTGAGGAACCCACTCCACAGAATGTCTCTTTCCTTAAAATTAGAAAAGCTGCAAGATACAATTTTCAATGAAAACCGAAAGTTTCTGTTTTTTTTTCTGAATGAATCTTTTTTGAAACTCTATTTCATAAATGTCTTTGAAATTGTTTTTCATTTCTCTCTAGTTACAAAGTGATTCTGTGTATAACATGAGTCATGCCAAACAGTTACTGGAGTTACCATCCCTACCTGCTTCTGCCTCAGCTGCACCTTCAGAAATGTGCCAGGTATGTGCAGTCTTGTCAGGGTATACATTAAGTTACATGTGCTAGCATGATTTAGGAATCATATATTGCCAGACTTTAGAAGTCAAGATAGGAAAAACTATTTAAATTACTAGGTTCAGGTGCTAAGCAGATCACCAGGTTAGATTAGAGCTGCGTTGTTGTAACTTCTACTATGATTTGGATATTAAATCTTGGCAGTCAGATCTGTTCTTTAAATTTATAGTTAATTATTTGCTGTTGAATTTTGGATTAAATATTTTGAGTTTAAGTTTCTGGGGAAGAAACAAAATAGTAAAAATATTTATCTTCCAAACAAATTGTGATCCCCCCCCCAATACTTTTTGACAGAGCACAAAAATGCCTGAGTTAGAATGCTGAGAGCTTGGCAAGTGCAGCATTGATCAGAATAGATACCTTGTACAGCTGCACAACTACAGCCTCTGCTGTGGGACACAAGTAAAAATTATATACGACAACATTTAAGGGGAGGAAGAAATGCCTCAGTTGCTCATTTGGCTCATTTGTTGTCACCTTTTCAGTTCATCTAAGGTGTCTTTCTTTGGAAGGATATCATTTATGAAGAAATTGAAGTTGTTTTGATGGAAAATTGGTTATTTTGAACTTTGTTTGAAAATAGGAAATTTTAAGCAAAACATATACTCTAAACCAATGGTAAGAAAGTGGGAATTATTAAATGAAGATTTACATAAAACCATTTAATTTTCATCCAAAAATAATTCAGACTTCTGAGGATATGTTAAAGGTTTATATGAGACATGGGGGCTGATTTAGCTAGTCCTGAAATTTTTGTGTCACATAAGCAGCAGATTTTTGTCAGGTGACTTTCTTCTTCTCCAGAAACAGCTATTCCTCTCTGACCAACTTTTTGCCCATAGCAAGGCACCTGCTCTCCACCCAGAAGGTTATTCTACCTACTGGGGAAGAAGGAATATAGTTTACAAAGTGAGCCCAATTAAGAGTGGAGATGAGAATTCAGTTTATGTTGACTTCAGCAGTTCCTAAAGATACACGTTGACTTTCTGGGGAAAATCCCCAAATCTCTGAATTATTTTTAATTCTTATATCAGTTTATCCTCCAAAGCTCTAATTTAGGGACCTACCCTCCCTTCTAGTGTGCAGTGAAAGAAATCAAACTGAAATGATTCTCTGAACTTCCAGAAGCTAGTTTAAGGAGTCTGGTTACAGCACTAGTGTGAATGCTTTTTTCTTTGCTGATAAGATTAACCCAGTCAGAAGAAAAATTGCAAGGCAGATGTAATAATCTTGCCTTAGTCTGTATTTCAGATAGACAAACTGTATTGTTGTGCTCACTAAAACTCATGGTAGACTAAAAAATAATAATTCATAGCTGCATATATAGATTAAATGAAAAAAAGCTGGTTTATGCTTTATTGTGTTGTCCTCTCAGAGGCCATAAAATGCTGAGAAGACGAGTTTAACTGCAGCACCTAAGGGAAAGGCAAGAGAAATGAGGGAATCAAAAATGGGATGTCATGGATGTATTTAGAAGCTTCTTTTAAGAATGATCTAAACCTGATGGTGGTAATGCTGCATTGTGAAGAGGAAGAAATGGGTAATAGGGATATGGTTGTTACTCCAATGAAGTGAAAAAAAAAATTAAACAAGATGTAATACAGAAGCAAGCTAAATATTAAACTAAGAGCTTTAGGAACCATGGTATGAAATACATTCATGATTCTTTATGTACATTTTCTCTTTGAGGGTATCTTGATGAGAAACATACTTCTTGATCCCACATCCCTTATGTCTGTGAGTTATCTCATTAAATTTAGACACCAGGACTGATGACAAGCCAATCAATAGATACCAATCACCTGAGAGAACATGAAATGATCAGACAACAGAAATCTATTACAAATCCTGTACTGATGTGGGAGAGAAAGATGAGAGCTGAAATTGTTAATTGTATTATTGTTCAGCTATTAGAAGGATTGAGTGCTAAAAGTAGGTAGGACATTAACAAAGGCTTGAGGAATAAGAATTTTCTAAATTTAAGCAAATGTAAGGAGAATAAAACAAGCAAGATGGAAATGTGGGGGAGCAGAGTACTAGGTAATGTACTAATGCCTTCTCTTATTTCTACAAAAGACCTTGATTATGCAAAAAATGCATGAGTACTCCTACTGAAGTGTTGTGTAAAGCTATTCTTATCCATGCGTGGAGAATCAGGTTCTATAAATAGATTGGTGATCAAATGACTCTTAAATCAGACTTATGCATTTGCTCTCTATACTAATTGATCTTTAACCCTGTTCAAACTCTAAGGCAACTCTTTAAATTACTGTGCTGTGTAAAAATATTGCTTTTTTTTCCCTCCCAATTTCAGCTTGTCATTAAGAGCAGCTGTTATCCTCCTTTGATGCAACAAACATCATGGACTTTGGCAGCTCCATTCAAAGAATTGAGTTACTACCGAAGCCCAAGTGACTCCATAGCTAATAACTATACTCTTACTGCACGGGATTTAAAATTGAAAAATGTGCACAAATTCAAGTCTTCTTCAGTGACGGGGACATCACTGGCTTTAGCAGAGCAGAGAACAGTCTCACCGCGTATCCATATTTGAACGTGTTTATAAGTTTAGCCTTGCTTGTTCTACACAATTTTTATCTCTAATTGCTTATCTGTTCAAGCATCATCCCTGGAAAAATCACTTATCCCTAATAAACACTTAAAAGCTTAGCACCTCAGGGTCAGTATAGACGAATTTCCAAAAGCATGCATAACTTTAAGAAAGGTAAGGCCGGTTTCTGATTAATTAGTTAGATTTGTCCCTCCAATAATTGCGTGCAATTATTTGGAGGGAATTGTTTGCAAAGCAGAAAATGAACAAAATACAAATTAGCTCTTATTATTGCTAGAAGGAAAAGTTAGTACAAACAGGAAAACAGAAACAAATTCAATATGCGCCCCTGTTATGCTCATACTCATGAGTCCTGAATAGTTTACCTGAGGATCAGAGCCAAGAAATATTGCCTAATCCACTCTTTATCTCTAAACTATGTATTTGATATACTTGTTAGCAAGCTGTGTGTACATGTATAAATCCTACAATATGAGATATTATATGCTGTTGATTCGACATGACATTGTGATATAAAGCAAATAAGGTTAAGAGTTGTAATACTTTTGTTATTTGAGTTTACTAATAAGTATATATCAAACATTTAATGAAATAAAGTTTTTTAGGTTTTAAGCATCTAAGCAGTTGCAGGTGTCAAATTAACTCCATTACTTAGTGTGAAAATTCCAAAGTAAGTTATTAATGAGCTTTATTTCCTAATTATCTAGTTAAATGTTCTCTGTAGCAAGGGTAAGACATTAATAAACCATAGTTTTCTGCATACTGTCAGTCTGTGAAGATACTCACCCTGTATTTTGTTGCTTTGCTTCCCTGAAGTGTTAGAAATTTTTTCATTTTCCTGGGATAGATGAGACATAATAGCTTCAATATCTGCTTAGTCCACTTATAAGCTATTTAAGAAGGGTTTGGCTTTGTTTATTTGGTCTCTTTAACAGTTTCTTTATCATACAGCTGATTCTTCTACACCATGTACTTCTCCAGTACATGGGTGGGAGGTGGAAAGTAGGTCGTGATACTTTCCTTGGTAAAATGACATGGTGTATTAATTTTGTTAAAGGACCTGCTTATTTGTACTCCAAAAAGCACATGTTAATAATTTGTACTTCTTGGATTTTTTCATGTGCAGTATATTTGGTGGAACTATACATCTTACAGAAGTGCTTTTATATTCAAATTAGAAAGTTCCAGTGCAGAAAATATGGTTTGTGCAGGGAGGTAAGTAAGCACAGAAGTCTGAAGCATGATCCAAAGCTGGTTTATAATTCCAGAAGCACTCAGATTATTTAACACATGATTTTAATGTCTTGCTGAATGCTAAGATGAAACTAAAGGCTTCTTTGTGACGTTGTAGTTTTCTGTTATTTCAATATTTGAGTAACTGACTGAGCTCTGTTTTTCACCAATCTGAAATAACACCTTATTTGAAAAATATTCCTGTGTGTGCTTTTCTTAACTGGTGCTTAAAGCTTCAAAAGAATTTGATCCGTCTAGGAAAAAGCCCAAACTTATGCGAAGAAGTCAATGGAATTCTGATAGGTAATGTACTGTAATGTTATAAAGATACAGATTATTACAATCAGTCCAGATACCTGAGTTGCGATTCAGTGTTTCTTTTTACTTGGATGCTAATGTTAAGCATCCAAGCGTGACATGTTAAGTCTCTATAGAAAAATGTATGTGCGTCAAGACTGAAATTCCATGGTGTGCTCAGTGAGCCCCTTTAACCGCTTCTTTGTGGCAGGACAAATTTCAGTCTTAGGCAGGCTAAAGGAAAGGTCTTCCCTTTGTGATGACTGACCTTGGAGCCCAGAGTTTAGTTAATATAGAGATGCAGACTGTAGAAATGAAGTCTCAGTTTTGCTGTGTTTAAATGCTCTGTAATACTCCTTGAGTTGTGTCAAATTGAGTGCTCTGCTCTAGTGAGTGTTCTTGTCTTTGTGCTTGTGTTCATCTGTAAAACAAGGAATAGCTCTGACAGGAACTTTCTTGCTCCTTGCTAAGATGACATGGTGATGAGTACCATAAAAAAGACAAAAGGGATGTTTAATTTCTCTCGAACTAAGGACTTGATACTGTGAAGTAAACCAAGTATGGAGCCAAGTATTGTTCATCCTGACCAGTGTGGACAGGCACTGTATAGAATCAGCATATAATCATGAAAAAAAGGTTTGTAGTGTAAAGTTTATGCAAATGAACCAATTTTAACTTTTGGCTCAGAATGTTAACATTATAGTAAGACAAATCACCTGAAAGTAGGTGGAGATCCGTGGTAACCTATATAATAGTGCTAGTAGGTCTGATAGAATTGGTTATAAGATTCTGCCCCTCTGAGTTGTGCAGTTGTAAGGATTATATGATTGTATTCTTCCTGTTAAAGAAGCATGCTGTTTTACACAATTTTGCTGAGTTTTTTTAATGAGTAATTTAAATAGTTCATAGGTCGTACCTGTCCTTACTGCAGTGTAAGTAGTTTATATAATGCTTGTAATTTGTCCATATTGATTTAAGAATCCATTACTGCTTTTTTATGAATTTATTTTATTTATTACTGCTGCTTTAGTGAACTAAACTTGTTTGTTTTTTTTTTTTTTTTAGAAGTACACCAACTTCATTAGACCATTTGGATCCCATTTCACTGGGCACACTTGCTCATATGCCAGAATTACATGGCATACGTTATACAGACAACCAACCATTGACCCCAGAAGAACAATTTGTTGTCATGGACTTGCATGAGAAGGAGATAAATAAGCGAGAAAAACCACCTTCAAGAAATGATATAGAGGTATTTATGTAATTTCTTTTTAAGGTAAAAGTAGCAGCAGTAACCATCTGCAACATATGTCTGTAAACTGTTTATTTAAGCATAGTTGAGAAAAAAAGACAGTACATGAGGTTTAGAAGAAGTAAATATTCAGTATAGCAAACTGCTGCTAAATTTTGTCAACTTCTTCCCCATTTGTTTCTTATTCTAGCCTCTCAGTCAGATTTTTCTTCTAATGGGTTTGCAAGTAGAAGTACCTTCCCAAATTCGTAACCTCACACATTGTTGGCTAGTGCTTCAGACATCAGTAATTTAATATGCTGCACTCAGTTCTGCTGGTATATTTGCTTACATCAGAACAGATGGAAGTACTGTAAAAATGTCAGACATAGGCACTGCTTTACAAAGAAGATAGCCAAAATCCATTATATTCAAACGCCTTTCAGTTGTGGAAAAGATTCAAGTGATAGAAAAGGTAAAAATAGTTTTCGTAATTCATTATCTGTCAGAAAACTCATACAATAAACATAATATTTTAAACATTATTTTTTAGCGGTACTGTTACTACATATATAACGGAGTGCAGGAAGACATGCTGGCACCTCAGGATAAGGAAGTGATGAATGTAATTTTAAAGCATATTCCAACTCACATTCTTGCTAACCCAGACCTGAAGAATTTACTTGCAAGTTTAAAAGAAGAGATTAAGGCAGACTATTGTATCAGCCTCATGAAAGCCATTGGTAAGACTCAAAATCTCTTAGCAATTCAGAATATGTAGACATTTATTGCATATAAAAAGCAAGTCTGCATTCTATTCTTAGCACCCATTCTTTTGGGGTCACTAGAACTGCAATAGATATCTGTGATAATATAATCCATGATCATGCTATGTAACATTCCAGTTTCAACAAGTACCTATTTATTAAACCCTACGTTCCATCACCTAAT
>VYZX01019771.1:11248-21603 GCA_013401335.1 Brachypteracias leptosomus | reverse complement strand
CTTCCCTTCCCTTCCCTTCCCTTCCCTTCCCTTCTCTTTTCCTTGCCTTTCCTTTCCTTTCCTCTTTTTTTTTCCTTGGCATGAGTGGAGTGAGAACTGGATTCCAACTTCAGAACATGCTTTCCTTTTATGCCAGACAATATCTTCTGTATTTCTGGCATTTATGTGTGGAAAAAGTTTGTCTAACACTCCCCAAAGAAGAGAATAGACAATGGTTTGATAGGAGAACTCTCCATTGCTCTGCTCTCCAGCTCTTCAGTTCCCACACACCTCCCCTGGCCTTTAGACACTTCCAGATACAAGTTAGTCTCATGGTTGTTGGGTCTCCCTTTGTGTGAAGTAGGTGTAATTATCCTTGTAGCTGTTCTTGAAATTTGTGATCTGACTTTTAGACATTGCAAACCTACAAATTGTGCTTGTATTTGTTCCCAAAGTTTATTAAATCAGGTTTGGGCTTTCAAAACCGTTTCTGTCATTTAGAAGAAAATCCTAGGAATCAAGCTAAAATTCTGTGTTACTAAAATCCTGCGCTGAGTCTTCAAGCTGAGTATAAGTTTATTTTTATGGGTGGTAGACAGAACCATACAGGGAGAGTTGATGCTTGAGGTGTCACCTTTCACCAGAATCTGCTGCCCCCATCACAGTCTTTTCTACTTTCTCAACACACACACACAACTTCTGAGTTCTTGTGCATCTTCTGTCTTCATTCCCAGCAGCTCCAGCATTGCCAAACTAACAGGTACCAAGAATGCAGACATCAAAGCCCTTCTTGCTCAACTCTTCAGCTCCAATGCTAAAGATATATCTGCTTGCTGCCTTTACACAGGCAGACATGCACACTGTACTAGCACTTACCACCTCCTTTTTACACATCTTTTCTATCTTATATGCAGCTTTCTTGACAACTTTGTCCTTAGATAAATTCATCAGACCTGGTACAAGAACACAAAATCCCATTTACAACTTCAGATAGGTTGAAAACATTACTTAGTATTTGAGAATAATGCCTAGTACTGACCCACAGAATTGACTGATAACATATTTAATGAATTCACTCTCTTGCTTTTTCCCCATTGGTTTTCCATAGTTTATTGTGAAATGTGACTCCAATAACACATTTAAATCCAGCATGTTTACGCAGCTTAAAATTACTTTGTGTACAGCATCAAATATACAGCCTGGATTTGAATTGGCTATCATTCATTGGCTCCTTTCAGAGGAATACTGGAAGTCCTTGCCACTGTAATCATCTCTGGAATGAGGGCATATCATAGGGTTTCTTTTCTGACAGTAAACACCAATTTATGTGAAAACAGAAAACTAGTCTGATTATAAGAAGATTTAGCAATAAATCTTTGTTGACAGAGTTTTTATATCTGATACAGTATTTGCAATAAATCAAATCCCATTTTATCAGAAATAATCAACTGTGGCTGTATTGTATTGACTTTTAAAAGATATCCACATGTCAAATGATAACCAAACAAAATAAATATTTTGAATAAGCTATAGTTTTCCTAAGACAAATCTCAATTTTTATTTTCAACACCAATTCATCTTGCACTGATATTGTAAACTTCATACAATACATTCTGAAATTTTTTTAATTAGCCACTCAGGTTAGAAATGTAATTACTAAATAGATTATTATTAATAATGCTTCTATTCTATCAAAGCATTTCCCTGTGTTGATTACAACTTTGACTGACACTTAACAGGAATCAAAACTTTTAAATTGCCCTGTAAATCCAGCACTTGCCCATACTGTTACAAAAATGTCTTACAAAGCTCAGAGTAAGAAAGCTTCTGAAATGAGTGATATATAACTTGATCAACAGCTTACTGCAGTTAATGGAGCTTTTCCCTGGTTCTGGCCTTGAATCAGAGACTGAAACTGGCTATTTAGTGTAACTCTTCAGTCACTAAAAACTAGAGAAAACTCAGCTTAATACCAGTGGGATAAGTATAACAAGCTCTAAAGCCACCTTTCTCCTTCTGTTTATGAATAATACAAAAGATGATTAGAACAAGAGGAGCAGAGAGGATATTATTCCTCTCCATAGTTCGGCAGAACTGCGTATATAACTGGTTTAATTCTTGTGCTTTGCCTTGCAGAGACAAATGCTTAGTGTCCTTTCTATAGGCAGCTTACTGCTGCAAATGATGAGAGAGATTAGAAATGAAATAACTTTACTCTGTGATAAAAGTAAAAGAAAAAAATTACAGATAGTGGAAGACTCAGAGGCAGGTCTTCACTTGCATTTTTTTCTTAAGGGAAAATTTCAGTAGGAAGCATTTTTTCCTTAAAAAAACCCCCAGTTTTCCTCATTAAAAGACCTCAAGTTGTCCTCTTAAAAGATTTGCATATTGTATGGAAAAAACCCCACAAAGTCTTTTTCTATTAGTTTTTTCTTCAGCTGTTTTTTTTATCTGATAGTTCCATAGTTTGGAAGTTTTTTCTGGAACCTCAAAAAGTTCTTGAATTAACGTCTTCATTCACTCATCCATTGGCAACGTTGTATTTGTTGCTCCTCTTTGTACATGGAGTCTTGAGCTCCTTCTCTCTTCTTTTGAAGTTACATTATTTTCCATTCCAGGATAACTTAGCAGAACAGGAGGATAGCAGGGTTGACTCTGTTCTCCAGTAGCCATAACCTAGACCTTGGGGTTGTTGACCTGAGCTATCCTCTGAGTTTGAAAGAGTAATTGAATATTTAATAGCAATATCAAGAACTAGGTGAGTCCATCTCAGAATTTATCATGAAGGTTAGACAAGTCACTCGAGAGGTAGGGGCATTGGTCTTACATGTCCTGGTGCTATAACCAATAGGCCGCAAGGTTGAAAGTAGAGGGCTGGTATTGCTTCCATGTTTTGCTAGGAAAAAGATTTTGATTCCTTACTTCAAAAGAACAGTGTTATGAATTCTTCATAGCAAAGGAGACCTTCCTAGCAACCACTTCTCCTCATCTGCACTTTTTCCTGCCAGGCTTAGATGACACCATGGAAAGCTAATGGATTTCACGGATTCATTCTGAGGTGCCCAGGTCCCCCACTCGCTGCAGAGAGACAGGTTAAAAAGGAGTTTGTGAGGACAATTGTGTGGTCAGGCATTGCCAAGTGAGAAGTTTCACCGCCATGTGCATGATACACAGGCCCTTAGAGGTATCACCCTTGTTCTGTTGGGCTATGTTTATAAAGGTAGTAACCTGCTGTCTGTGGTGGCAAAAGCAGTAGGGAGAGAGGGAAGTATTTCCAAAGAAAAGACACCATGACTGCAGTCAGAATGGCTTTACAAGTGTTTCTAGTTCACAAAAGACAAAGTGGAATTGGTTCAGTAAGTTGTATTTACTTTTAGAAAGGTACACAATGTAGACAGATTATTTTGACTCAAATTGCAAAACATATCTTGAGATATCTTTTCTGGCATACAAGGCAGATTGATGATACAATTTCTGGTATTAATTTCACCATAATGGGTCTGGAAAGACATATACATAAGAACTGTGAGACTCTTGCATTTATCAGCTGAGAATAACTTTCTAGACTCTTGCTATTCCAGTACCTCTGACTTCTACTCCTACTTCTGTGTCATTACACCACTCTATTGGTGGTTTATGGTTAGCTCAATCAGAAGTTTTATATTAATGAAACTGTGAAAGTTTGACCTTTGCCCAGAGTTGATACAATGTTATCTAAAAGTCTTTCACAAGTAGCAATTGTACTTCATTTAAAACTCACAGTATTCCACAGCATATTTTATATTTTATTCACTGCTGAATCTACAATCTTAATGAGAATTTTAAGATACAGAATGGGACAACTATTCACATGTTACAGAAACGTGCTAAATTTCTTTTTAGATTTTAATTTGCCATACGTTAGAAAAAGTGCAGCACAGACTAGTTACATGCTAGCAAGGTCTCCCTAAATTTAGCCTTTACTCTTTCACACTGGGATCATGCTTCTGGATTTCTTCCATGTAGTCATGGAGGCTCTTTGCCATTAGGACTCTTTTCTGCAGCTAATATTCACAACATCCAGGTCTTGTTCACATTAACAACTCAGTTTCAGTCAACACCTTATGCTTCCTAGTTACACTGCCAAGAACCAAAGTCTCTTCTATGATTAGTTGCCTGATGCTGGATCTACCCATCACCTACTGAAGCCAATATGTGTCTTACCATTATCTGTCAGAAAGTCTGGCAAGTCTGAGCTATGCTGTCAGATAGCTAAGGAAATGGTACAATACAAGAATAAGTGTTTAGCAAGTTTCCAAACCTTCCAGCAAATACAACTGAAGTAATGATATGAGATAACATGAGAAAGCATTCCTGAAATGTAAGGAAGCCTGCTATGACCAGGGCTGCCACAGCATCCCACAGAGAACCAGAGGTGGACACTTGAGTGTGGCAGTTTGGCAGTGACAGAAATCTGGGCTGGCCAGAAATCAGTCATGATGCATTGCGATATTTACAAAATAATTTTAACAGGAGACACCAAGTAGACTATCACTCATTACATGAGAAAAAGATAATCGTAGTCAACTTGAGACAAACTACAGGTGTGGAACAGAGTTTCATGGCTTCATAGAAGTAAAATATATAATCCCAAGGGTGAAGGAAGGTGGCACTAGGACAAGGATCTCAAAATACTCTAGTGACTTGTACTAAGTTCTGCCAATGTCCCTGTGCTTCTGAACAGATGAATACTCTGGAATACATTGTCTTCTTGAATGAGCCTTGCAAGTGAGTCTGTTTCATCTTTTAGACCTTGTTATATGAAACAGTGGTAGAACTATAAGAGTAGACAATGTCCTTTTATAGGATAATTCTGGATGATATTGGGGCATTTTCTTGTTAGACTCTTTCAAAACCTTTCTCTCTTTCTCAGAATTTACTATATTGTGCTTATCCTTAGTGAAGAAAAGAAATAAAATTTTCATTCTGACATGGCCCACGAAGACTGGCATTTGGAAGACAACATTTAGCTATGTTGAAGATCTAGGTTGCTCCCCAGTGTGAGGGTTTTACAATACCATCTACATTATCTTTCTTTAACAGAAACAATCCACAGCTACTCCTGCTCTAGTTGTTTTAATTGTCTGCAACTGCAGCATGTTCCTTTTAGCTTGTATAAATCTTTCAAGTCTGTCTTGGACCTGGGGATGCCCCCCCTCCAGCACCCCTATTCTCCCCTATCCCCAAACAAAACAATGTATAGTGTTTTACCAAAGAAGAACAGCTTATTTTTAGATAACTATAAAATACAGATTTTCATCTGAGAAGTACAGAACTACCACCCACATTCAATTCAAGTCAGTACCAAAGTCACTTGCAGACCTCCTACAAGTAGAAGCAGTTAGAGTGGAAAAAAAAAAAATTGAAGAATTTTCTGCTCTTCATGTCCACAGCTTCAGGCATGTCTTTTGCATACTATAAACAGTGTGCCAAATTATTCCTTCAGTACCATTGGTTCAAACCAGAAACTTGCTTAGAACAGTGAAATAGAAGAATCATAGAAGAATTTCAAAGCATCTTGAAGAGAAAAAAGAATATGCATTTTATACACTGTTCGCTAGATGCAGGTTGCTATGAAGCAAATATAGACGTCAAAAATGTATTGAACACATCTTTCTACAAGTTGGATACTTGTCAAAATAATGCAAATCTTTAGGCAAAGCTGAAGCCAAACTTGCAGATCATAGTTTTAATTTGTGTGGACTCACCAAAGTGGACCCACTTTGGTCTGAATTTCTGTCCATCTAGTCAATTTTTTTATAGGGATACCTCCCAGAAAAAAAATACTGCTAAACGTGTCTATTAATATAACACAATGATCAAACTATCTGTTGTAGTAAGACAAATTTACACGTTCTTATTCCAGACTCTCTATTTTATCCTTACTCTCCCATTCCTCCACTGAGAGAGAGCATGTCTGTTTTTCTACATGCTTCCTTCAAAATGAGGAGAACTTTGTAAATGTTGCCTGTGCTAACACAATAGATAAAGGCAGAAGCACATTCAAATATGAAGAAAACTTTCCTGCAGCTTATTCTTATTTATATGAATAGAGAGATCAGTTTCTAAGAACACATCCTGAGCAGCAAATCTGAAAAAAATGAGTCCTTGACCAGATTTCCACAGTGCCTGCAAGGATCCCCTCAGCAAACTGTGAACTTCTAGGTCACCTCTGGCTTACACACCTGAAAATATTTTTTTGTTCCTTAAGCTGCATCCAAGGTCTGTTTGCCTTTGGGACAGGCATTATCAGAAACCTTAAAGGAACAGTTCTGGTCTATCTTTTCTGCTTGAAGTCACCAGAAACACTAAAGCAGGAAAGCTGCATTGTGTAGTGGGACCATCTCTTCTGCAACATGCATCCTTGAAACATACTCTCAATACTGGTCTGATGAAAGCTCCCTCCATCACTCTCAGGGAACACTAGCAAGGGTGCAGAGCTGACCTTTAGCTCCCTCTAGCAGCAAATAAAGGAGCTGGAATCTGTGTTGGTCTTAACATTCTACACTGTGACTTACAGGTGTAGAAAGTTTGTTGCTTAATCTCATTCTCTAACATCATGTGTTTAAAAATCAGACCCATGGTGAGATAAGCAGAGAACAGGATTTCAGGATGCTGATTAATACCCCTGTCATGTAGGAATGGAGGATTTCTTAAAACATAATACAAAGTTTTACCATTGTCACAACCTTAAAATAAAAATGCACCTTAATCGGATTTCTTTGTGCAAAATCTGACAATTTTATGGCAAAAAACCCCCCAACTTCTTAGGATAGAGGAACTCCAGAGAAGTTCAGAAATTATAGCAAGCAACACATTTTTCATTACTCCTGTTTTAAGTAATTTCTGGTTTTATTTGATATCGAACTGCTAGTATACCCCTTTTGTTGCCCTAAACTCAAAAACATTTATAAAATATGAGTAGTGCTGGCTCATTCTACATCCAGTCCCAGTCATCCTGAGGGAAGAAGAATTTACTCTTGTAGTTTTATCTGCAATTGAACAAACAATAACATCCTGAAACAGTTTCAACCCCACTAATACCATATTAACCATTGCATTATAAGGTAACTTGTGAATAATTTTTTTTTCAGTTCCCAAATCCAAACATGCATTCATTCATTCACACATTTTCCTCCAATGTCTCACAAAGTGTTTAACAAATTGTCAAGGAAAAAAAAATAAATCAGATCTCAAGCATTGCAACTTCTGGAAATAATTTCCTGGAGAATATTTTAAACATAACTTTGCATACTTAAGGATAATCCATATTTCTATGGGTGGAGAAAAAAAAAAATCATTTTGAAGACTGAATGCCACCATTTTCTTGAGGTAATCTCTCGTTGACTCTAAGATTTTGTACAACCCTCTAATTAGTATTTGCAAGTGGGTTTTTAGTACTGACACTGGCTCGGAAAAAGAGACAAGATTAATTTATTATCTGCATATTGTAAGCTTCAAGCTGATTCCATAAAGTAGATGTAAGATGTTGTTGTCATTTTCAGCTTTTCTTCATAAAGCTACTGTGAGAGGCAGTGACAATGAAGCAACTTTAGCATTATGTATTTCAGAAATACCTTCATCTTGTATTATCTCATCTGAATTTCTCTAAGTAAAGAAGTCCATAAGTCATACCAGAATAGAATTGAGTAAGAAAATGAAAAGAATAATGTTGAGGATTTTTTTCATTGCATTCATGGTTTTGATTCATATAGTTCATAAATCTTTAAGTATGTTAACACCTGTGTTTGTCATTTTCGTTACTTTGGTTTTGCTTTGTTCTTAAAGTCATTTGTTATTCTCCTATTTAGGAAAGTTAAATAAAGCACAAACAATGCAGTTGTAGTCGATAAAGGGCTTTTTAATAATTGTATTGTTAAATCATTTATTGAAGCTATTCAACAAATACTAAACAAAGAACAACAAATCCATTTGACAATACACAGAGTTGGTTTGAGAATGATATGTTAATCAAAAAGGGGATGAGGTCTTCCTTAGCCCATCAGTTTTTTTAATCACAATCTTAAAATTTTAATCATAAGATGAGGTTCAATAAAAGCAAAATTTATGGCTCCTGGTATTGGATCAAAACCACCACAGACACACTGTAAGTAGTAGCAACCATTTATAATCTCACTATGCTGGCTTACGTGTGGCCAAAAATGTTTTGTTATCTCTGCTTTGACCGGTTATATGTTGGTTCCATTCCAGCACGTCAAAGCCAGCTTCCCTTTCCACACTTAGTCTTCAGGTCTCTTTGCTTGTTTATTTTTTTCCTTCCCACATCTTTGTCCCAAAGACTATTTTCTCTCAGCTCTACTGCTTTTCCAATAATGGAGGTTTGGAGCTTTGCTATTCCTTTCTTTTGAACACATACTGGATTAAGAGCATTATTCTTCTTTGACCATTTGCCACAGATGTCTTGGCTTGTTCTTGGCTAATCTGGGATTTTTTAGCTCAGACCTTGCCATTCTTTCCCCACTCAGAGGCATGACAGCAAAACTTAACAAGGATTATGCCACGTGAGGGCCATGCACATTCCCTAGACTCTATCTTCCACCCTCCAAACTGGACACAGGCAATGGGTTTCATAGGGCTTTGGAGTGTTCAGTATCCCTCACTGGCAACACATCAACATGGCTTATTGCAACCTTTCTACACAAATAATTCAACATGGAGATCCAGGGAGCTAATGTAATGCAGGATCAGGACTCTGATGAAGGTCTCAAAGAGAGCTCATTAATGAACTATTAATGAAAGATGCTCAACATTCATGCTTGGAATGAGGAGTCGTATGAGGATGAGAAAGTAGTTCTGGAATGCAACAGATATACATTGACAAAGTATCTAGCATTCCCTTTTGTAAAAACCTAATTCTGATGTTCTAAAGAGGAAGAGAGATTCACGGATCATTGGCAGACCTTTGTGAGAGCAGGGACAATTGCAGAGATTGAGTAAGATCCCAGGAATCAAGTCCCTGTAAAAATCAACTCATTTCAGTATTTCAGGAACAGCAGGATCAACAGACTACCCTCTCTTCTGTGCCTGTCAATCCACATGGTAATGTCAACCAAGAACCTCATGAATAACAGACATCACCTTTTTAATCACAGAGGTGACGCTGTTTTTCCAGATACAGTCTGCTTGCACTTTGCAGTCAGCAGAGTGATGGTAATCAAGCATTACAAGGTTCAAACTCAGCAATGCAGATCTCTTTCCACACTTGGTTGTATATTTCCCATCTGCTACACCAAAGAAGGGTTAAGATCAGCACAGATCTTCATGAATCTTTTTCCTTCTTGAATTTCCTTCTGATAGTTGTTCTTCCCACATATCGCTGCTTAGCAGTTCACTTCTTTTCCCTTTAGACTTATTTTCGCTGGATTCCCTGCCATGTGCAACATCCATAGTGCATAGGACCATCATGTGCTTGCTCTTTTGTGTCATATACGGGACATACAGAAACTTGAAATGTTTTTGCCACCCATTTCAACTGCAAGCATGCTGCCGTATGGTTGCATGACAGGTACATGCAGTGCAGGAAATAAAGGGTGTTACTGCTGCAGTGGCAGCTTCACCTGGTAGTGGGATGGCATAGAGCAGTCTATGAATCTATGTTTCTGTTTTGAAGTCACAACCCCAAGGCTCTCTCTCTTCTACTTTGCTCCCTCCACCTTGGGTTGATTCCACAATGCACAAAGTTGTCGTTGTAATGATTTAGTAAACCACAGCGCACGTAATGTCTTAGATCCATGTTTGATTCATAGTGAATTTTTATCTTAAGAAAAACAGCTCAGTAGCTTTTGCACTAGAGGCAATGCAAAATTACAGGATTATGTTAACTCTGAAAGGATTTATGGGCATGAACAAAGAAATTCAATAAGCCTGATTCCCTCTACCTCAGAGAGTTTCTGCTGTAGAAGTAAAAGACAGACAAAAGCAGAACAAGGTACATTTTGCCCAGGATCATGAAATATTCATCAGAGTGAGAAGCAAAGGTGAAATGAGTTGCCCATAAATACTAGTATTCAACAAAGCCAAAAACTGACTGTAGCTTTAGTGATCCCTATCTGTGTACCAGGTTTCTTCTGAAAGTAATCAGAAGGCATCCTATTGAGGAGTTAAGTTGCAATGTGATATTATGCTTCATGAAAAGCTTTCCTTCTTCCAATGTAGATATTATCTTTTTTCTTATTATTCTTACCTGTCCCCAGTCATCTTCTGCTGGGGGTCTGTGATCATGGGGTTACTGCTATTCTGAATCAGAACTGACTCAAACTGCTCACAGTTTGGCGATAGATAAAAATAGCAATATTCCGACCTGATTCACTTTCCTT
>VYZX01019771.1:0-10473 GCA_013401335.1 Brachypteracias leptosomus | reverse complement strand
AGTCCAATCCACCTGCCGGAGCAGGAACACCTAGATGAGGTTACACAGGAACATGTCCAGACGGGTTTTGAATATCTCCAGAGAAGGAGACTCCACAGCCTGTTCCAGTGTCCTGTTACCCTCACTGAGAAGAAGTTTCTTCTCATATTTAAGTGGAACCTCCTGTGTTCCAGTTTGTACCCATTACCCCTTGTCTTATCATTGTTTGTCACTGAGAAGAGCCTGGCTCCATCTTCATGACACTCCCCCTTTATATATTTATAAACATTAATGAGGTCACCCCTCAGTCTCCTCTTCTGCAAGCTAAAGAGACCCAGCTCCCTCAGCCTTTCCTCATAAGGGAGATGCTCCACTCCCTTAATCATCTTTGTAGCCCTACGCTGGACTCTCTCCAGCAGTTCCCTGTCCTTCTTGAACTGAGGAAAAATCGTGGAAATAGATTTGTACTGAAATAAATAAATTTGTGGAAGAGGGCTAGTTAAGTTTAAAATGGCCTCACTCCACCTGTGTGAGGTCACTGTGCCGAGTCAAGGTGTGCAAGGAAGAGCTTGCACCATAAAGTTAATAAATACAGAATGACAGCTTTCCAGGGAAAATACCTTGCAACATTCTGCATTTGAAGAGTTTATGGGCCCAGTCTGGGCTCCCTTTGGTCAGGAGATCACACTGAAGGATAAACACAAAAGTGCCCTGTAGGTCCAGGAGGAAAGAAATCCTCTCTTCCAGGTCTTATTTTTCTCCAAACTTCATTAACCTAAAAGCATGCCTCATTTGGTGATTTTGCCTCATTACTCTTCACAGTCCATTAATAAATTCATTAAACAATCTTAAAAGTTTCCAAGAGAAGACAGAGCTGGGAAGTNGGGGTCTGTGATCATGGGGTTACTGCTATTCTGAATCAGAACTGACTCAAACTGCTCACAGTTTGGCGATAGATAAAAATAGCAATATTCCGACCTGATTCACTTTCCTTGGGGCACTTTTTTTTTCCCTTGACTGCCCTATTCCCCACCACTTTGCATTATGAGACATCCAGTTATCAACACTGAATATTTAAATTGCTTTCTATCAAGAAGAGAACCCCAAATGTATTTTTAAAGGGCTGCATTAGAAAGGAACTTTCAAAGGTTTTGTTCCTGCCTCTTTTTCTTTTTTTCTTCCTTCTTTAAAAATTTTTTTTTGTCTTCTGATGCCTGCAACTTTTCATGCTGTAAAATCAATTTGGCAAACTGCTTAAGTGGCAGATTGTCTTATATGTTCACACTACATTCCCCTTCATGGAATGAGATTTATGGACAGATCTATGTTATAGGAAGACCTTTGAAATCAGAAAAACGAGAAGAAATAGAGATGGGGAACATGTTCTTTCTTCTCCTGAATCTACTGTGATAACTTACATCAGTTTATGGAGGATGTAAAAATAAGAGCAAATCAGTATGCAGTATTTAAAATTATTTTACCAAAGTTTATGTGACTTCATAAAAAGGCAAAAGAACATTCTAACCATATAGGATTTAAATAATCTGATTTCCTGCAATAGATGTATTTATGCCATTTTTTTTTACTGCAAAAACTGAACATGGAATGATCTACGTAATTGGAGACTGAAGAAAGAAACAGGGAGAGGAAGGATTTACTTGTTCAGTTGCAATCTATAAACCTTGAGATTTGCATTTAGTTTCAGTTAAATATGCTTAAAGACAGAGAGAGAGAAACAAACAAACAAACAAGCACAAAACACAGGAAAACCTCATCTGTGGAATTAAACATGTACTCTTTCTATTGATGATATAGCACTGTTTTCTTCCTCTGCAATGCCATGTAAATACAGCCTCAAGCATTAGTGTTACAGGATGTCTGATGATTTACAGCTTTGATTTTCCAATTCAGAGTTTTTACTAAGTCGACAACTTTGGCATTAGTAATTAAAAGTGGCAGTTTTATTAATCAAACATGTTCAGCCACTAAAATATCATTAAAAATTGATATAATCTTACAGTGCAAATATTTAAGCACTTGGAAATATCTTCATGAAATACTGACTTCATTGTAAGAGAAATGTCGAAAAGCTATCTAGCCCTCTAGTCCCTTTTTCTTTAATTATATTATCCAACAATGTAAATCATAAACACGCCTGCCCTGACATTTATAAGACTATGATCCAGTCTCCTGCCCTTTGATTTAAGTAGCTAAATTCTAAGCAGTTTTGGTCAGTTAAGATTTCTGTTTAATGCTTCATTGCTTCTTGTTCAAAGCACATGACCAATAGAAGAAATTATGTTTCCAAAAGATTTCACTTCTTATAGTAAAATAAGAAATAANTTCTGTGATTCTGTGATTATTTTAAAGAACAAATTGCATTTTCTAACATTAAAATTAAATGTACAGAAAACTCTTGAAGTGATAATTTCCAAAACAATTTGTAGATTAAGAGGAAGTATGCTGGTGGAAAAAAAAAAGCGAAGTGCGTGATAGATTGAGATAGAGCAAAATTACATATATCTCTCTTTGCTTAAAGTAGGAAAAGAATCATAATGAAGAAATAATGACATAGAAAAGAAGACTGTTTAAGGATAGGTACCTCTAGCTGAAATAAAACAGGTAGAAGAAGGTTGATTCAAGGAAAAAAGCAAGGAGGAAGTGGCTAGAGGTTTCATAACTGAATATTTGAAGATATTATCAGAATAAGAAGGGATTTGGTTTGGGGTTTTTAGGGGGTTTTTTTATGTATTGTGGCTATTTAAATGTGCTTTTTCCAANACTTCTGTCATAGGAAATGGATCCGTGTGGTACAGGAAAGACTGAGGCATGAGAGAAAAGGGAGATGGCAGGGATGAGGAGACTGTGAATGGGATGAGAAGCTGGTGAACTGGTGCTGGAGCTGTTTGCACAAACCAGCTAGAAAGTCAGAGCTGTGAATAAGAAAAGGCTTTAGACAAAGGCAGAATATATTAAGCTTGGTTGAAAGGCTACATTGCTATTCAGAGCCTAGAAGACCCTCAGATCTCACCAGCTCTCCACTGTCAACAAAATGCTTGTAAACCTAATGGCTAAATGTCTGTGTTTTGTCCATTTCTGGAGTTGGGTGGTAAGTGATCACAGACAGTATCAGTCACTGAGCACTACAGTATCAGTAGTGCTTCAGGATGGTCTACAAATAAAGTAACGAAAGAAAATGTTCAGGTGAACCTTTTGTTCCATCAGGAAGTGGACAGATTCAATAGAGACCATTGAATCTAGCAACACTTTGGATGACAATCAAGAAATGAGTCCGCTTGCTTCATCACAAACAACCAACCTCCTAAAGGCAACTAAGCCACAAAGCTTTGACCATTTTGGCTTTTGTCATTCATTGCTATCTGGAAGAAACTGCCAAAAATGTAATATTTCCTGTTGGCAAGACTTCGGGCTTTGTGAGACTTGATAGGCTCCTGCAGTGAAAATCAAGGCAATTTGCATTAACAATACACTGCTCTGTGCTGAAAGACCCTTGCAGAAAACAGGGAACAAAAAAGGAAGGTTTCAGTTCTTAACATTGTAGTCTGCTGGTTTTGACATGGACCTGTTTAAAAAATTACCTTACAATCACTGCAAGACAGAACTTGAAGAGTCCCATTTAGCAGGGTAGGCTAACAGGAGAGAAGGGCACTTTTCCTCAAGAAAAGTTTTGCAAGGAAAATATGTGCAACCAGCAACTGAAAACAGAACTTGTCAGGATTTAGAGCTTTGGATTTAGTCTTAGATTTAGATTTAGAATCATTCTTGCTTATATCCATCCAAGTCTCTCATTATACTAGAAATATCATAGATAGATTAGAAACTCCAGATCCTGGACTGCCTGTCTGGAGTAAGGAATGATCTTGACTGTCCTAGCCTTCACCTCTTCTTTTTTTTTAAGTATGAATTATTATGTTATGTAGAATAGTTATGTAGAAATCCATTCAAGGCTAGAATAGATATATAACATGAAAAATAACCTCAGTTATTGCTGAAGTTAATTACTGCAAGGTTGAAAGAGTGAGATGGCAAGGAACAATATATATATCAAGTTTAACTAAATCAAAATCTTACAATATTGAGTTGGTAACTTCATATATTGCTTCAGTCCTAAGAGTTATCTTTTATGTTTATGTGTATTCACGTCTATGGAACTGTATCAGAAATGTTTTTGTAATACTGTCTACTACATTAAATCATCCAGGCCTTGATTGAAACCACTTAAAATTAATAATTCATGGATAGTATCATAAAAGATATCACAATAATAGGAAGATGTTTCTGGGTGCTCATGGGAATTAATTATGTTTGCCGTATATGATGGAGACATGTATGTTGTCTTGCAAGAGCATAGGTCACTCTGGCTGGTATTTAGATGATAGCATTATTCATCGGTCCCATTGGCTTCATCAAAAAGCCATGTTTAATGATTAAACCTCATTAATGTCTATAAATATGTAAAAGGCAAGTGTCGGGAAGACGGATCCAGGCTCTTCTCAGTGACATCCAGTGATAGGACAAGGGGCAATGGGNGGTTGGACTAGATGATCTTTCGAGGTCCCTTCCAACCCCTAAAGTTCTGTGATTCTGTGATTATTTTAAAGAACAAATTGCATTTTCTAACATTAAAATTAAATGTACAGAAAACTCTTGAAGTGATAATTTCCAAAACAATTTGTAGATTAAGAGGAAGTATGCTGGTGGAAAAAAAAAAGCGAAGTGCGTGATAGATTGAGATAGAGCAAAATTACATATATCTCTCTTTGCTTAAAGTAGGAAAAGAATCATAATGAAGAAATAATGACATAGAAAAGAAGACTGTTTAAGGATAGGTACCTCTAGCTGAAATAAAACAGGTAGAAGAAGGTTGATTCAAGGAAAAAAGCAAGGAGGAAGTGGCTAGAGGTTTCATAACTGAATATTTGAAGATATTATCAGAATAAGAAGGGATTTGGTTTGGGGTTTTTAGGGGTTTTTTTTATGTATTGTGGCTATTTAAATGTGCTTTTTCCAAAATAGTCAAGGAATTAGTTTATGTTGGTCATTAATTAGAGAACTTGCCAAAAATAATAGTTTAAATCAAACTAGGTTAAAAATTATACTAAAAAATCTTTAACCAGTGGAACAACATTTTTATTTTTATTACAACAATCTTTCTGAAAGTTCTGAAAGTAAAAAGCTCCAAGGCTGCAGTATTGTATGCCTAAATTCAGCTCTGAATACATTTTCACAGGTGTCCCATACATCCCTAAAAGCTCTGTGAAATGCTGACCAAATGCAGCTACACAAAAAAAACCCAAACTCAAGGCAGTGCTCATAGGTAATCTGTCATTTTCAATTTGGTATGTATCAATATTGTTGTCCTTCTCCTAAAAATACACTTAAATATTAATGGAAATGCAACCTACTTGCATCACAAGTGATCCTTCAGGCTCTTCCAAGCACTTCTGTTTTAACAATCTCTCCTATGCATTTACTGACAGTTTAAGGAGATTACACCTGCCATTAGTATCTCATTAACATTTTATTTATGTACAAGGACCCACAGTTTTCCATAACCAATTGGCAGCACCATAGAAACCTAATTCCAGGTGCTAAACCATGTAGGGGCTTAGCATAATAGCCTTTTACCTGAGCAGGACATGAGTGTGTTTATTCCCATTATTCCTATTGCAAACCTACTGCACAGCCTGGTACAAATTAGAGATAATGCCCAGCAGAGGTCTAAATGTAGAATAAAATTACTGATAATCAAGACTTAAATTATGTAGTCAAAGAAAATACATGTTAGGAGAAAATCTAATCTTAATATCCAAATACTCAAGCTGTTTGACTAAGGTATTACATGGAGCATCTTGTCGTAGTCAGGCTCATCAATAAATGCAACAGTAACCGACCAGTGGTAACTCACTTTCAGAAGGCACTTCTTATTCTATAAGGTATAAACTGCACTCAGAAATAGGTTCCTTTTGTAAGGAGCAGTAACAGAAATTTAAAAAAGAAAGGAGAAAAATGGATAATAGGGACAATGTTTTGGTCCTTCCCCAGGCTTTTTTCAAAAGCACTTTTTACTGAAAAAAATGTATACAGCAAACTTCACTCTTTGCTGACAGAAACTCCTCAAGAACCTATTTACACAGTGCCAATCTCTGCCCTGGGCTAATCTAATGACTTCCTTAAATAATGTATATGTTGCAAATCACTGAACTATCCAAAGCTAGCATTCAGTGAGCAGGTGCTGTCAGCACAGATTCAGCCATATCACTTGGCTACTTCACCCTTAAAACTTAAGACTAATCTTCTTTCTTGAGCCAACTCTTCCCCTTAGGTTGATGCCTACTAACCATTGTGAATATTAATTGTTTTGCTGAGACTTGTGACCAACCTGTGCATATAAGGTACTTCATTCTCCAGCCTGTCTGGTGGTTTCTTAAATCAGTACTACTATTAGGGAGGAAGATGAAAAACTTGTTTATGCTTCTTTCCCAAAGTAGACCGTTGCTCAGGTAGCTTAGGCAAAGTAGGTCTCAGTGTGATGGCTGTTCTGTACGTGGTCAGGTTGCAAAGGTATGTGGGCTATGTAAATGTAACCCTAAATATTTATGAATTTCCTGAGTTTCCTTCTCACAAGACTGAATCATATTTCCCTAGCTAGTTATTTCCAATCTGTAACTATTTCATGCATGTGGTATTTTCTCCCCATGTTACATTCAGATTCATCTCTGGAAGCAAAGCACAGGGCAAACAGACTGCTGGCTGTGAAAAAAATATACAAAACAGAGGCTTAAATTAAGACTGCCAGTGAAATTTTTTGGCTGCCCCACAGGTACTTCATTGTGCACTTCATTTTTTCAGTCCTAAGCCCTTCAGAAATGGAAACACTTTCTTCTTTGGAAGAATTAATTTGAGTGAAATGTAGAGAATATAGGTCCCATACTCTTTTCAGTGGATAACTAGTACTGACAGATTCTGTTTGTGTACATAAAACTAATGTACACAGGAGAAAGCTCTCAAAAGTGTCTGTTGGTCAATCTGTGGAGTGCATAGAGTCATGAGGGACTTGCATGCTGTGAATGCCCAGTAATAGTGGTCCCAAAGTGATCCTGCTAAGACTGAAGTCCATCAGTATTAGCAAGACATTCATGTAGCTGCAACGTGTGCTGGTGCCAAAGCCTCCCTCATGCTCATCCCACTACCTTGTAAATATGTGGCATAAGAAACGTAGAAACCTGTACCTCATTGATTTCCAATAGAGTGAAGTGCTTTTGAAACTAATATTTAACATGCAGTCAGCAAAGTCAGCAGAAGACGTCCACTGGGCTAGAGTTCACACCTACTTGTTTAATGAAAGTAGGGTATGATTACAACTCCCAAGCCTGTCAGGCCAAACAACGAACACTGTTCATGCGGAAAACAAGCATTGCAACAAGAGTTACGAAGGAACTAGGAACTGCCAGCCTCCAGCCTTTCTGTGGTTATTCCATTCCACCACTCTTCAACTTTTTAACTGAGTCCTTTCACATGAATGAAACATATCTTTTTCAGTCAAACATGCATGAGAACTTAATGTTTTATAGACATTTGAGAAAAAAATAACTTTAAATTGCATACTCTGCTCTTTGCTTCTATGTACAAACTGGAACTTTAGCCTCCACAGCAGCACAGTCTTTAAATAGTTAAAAACCAAATAGATTTTCCTGTATTTAGCCATTCCCAAATCGTTCTCCTTTTTTAAACAGTTGCTTAAAGTTGCTGAATTTTCAAAGATTTTCTAGTGTTACAGTCAGTTAGAATTATCTCATGCTCCCTTTTAATTTGCACATATCTGACATACAGTGCTCTTCACGCAGGCTCATGTGAATAGGCAATCAATGGTGATTCGTACATTGAAGTACAGTGGGCCACTCCACTCCCTCTAAAACTCATATATTTTTAGGTAATTGCATTAGTATTTGTAGTTGAGAAAAACTGGAATCTATAAAGTAATAATCAAAGATATTACCACATGCTCTTCCAAAAGTTAGCATAGTGGAAAGATTAATACATAGTTTGGTTTGGCTTCACTACACAGAATTGGGTTTTTTTATTTGTCAAAAACTAATTAACTTCTGGCATTAGTGGATGTCAATATCCTTCTGCACTATAGCTGTTCCATTATATAATTAACTGAATAATGAATGAAACATCACCTTTGTGCAACTGAACCACTTATCTTGCTCGTTCCTGTCTTCAGAATTTTACAGGAGTCCTTTCTTCTGTCTGCAGTTCTTTGTTATCACTCTTCCTTTCCCAGATCATGCATGGAAGATGTAGAAAGACCTGTGTATTGCCCAGGAGCGAAGAGAATGACTGAAAGGTGTTACTGAAAAGTACTCAGGGAAAGCAGCTCTATTTCTTCATTTCCACCGGAAATAACATTGGCAGTTTTTCTGTGTGCAGTTTAACAGGACCTTCTGAAAAAATCAGTACATATTGTTCTCCTGTAATTCAAATATTTCACATTGCAGAATATCAGATAAAGAGAATTCAACAGAAGGTAAAAGCAATTCCCTAGAGACATCAAGGAGAGCAATATCAAGAGACCTGTGCTAAATCTCCGATTTTATGTCTTTAACAATTTTATGCTAACACGATTGGCAGGATAAAGCCAAATTTGTTGCCAGTTGAACTAAAAGAAGAAAACACTTCTGATAAAGAACAAATGAAAGTTTGAGCATGGTGTTCAGAACTGGAATATTACTCATAAGTAAAGATGAACAGAGAGAAGTAGTTGGATTTGGATGAGATTTAAGCTGGCTTTTTCATACATCACAGTGCAGCTGGGAAGTACTGAACGGAGCAACTAGATCATCCAGGAGGGTAGTACACTAAGGAAAAAGGGCTAGTAGGAACAGAGAAAAGGGGAACATTTATTTAGCACAAAACTAATTTATTAACAGTACATTGCAACAAAGGCATTAGGGAATGTGAAGAAAAAACTATTACATGAATACCAGAGGTACAAGCTAGGGAAATTAATAAAGACAATAGTCATGTCTTGTTTATGAATTTATATTTCAAAAGTTATTATAAATTAAATTTGCAGAGATGAAATAGTCATTGTGGGGAATATAAGAAAGACTGATAATAATTTAGTTAAAAAGGCTTGAGCAGGCAAAGAAGGAGCTAAAATAACACTCAATCAGAAGAGGCATTACCTTTTCCCAGCTGTCAAATGTCTTGGAAGTAAGTGTGAATAAATATGGATCAATATTTTTCTTTATTCTACTGGATAAAACAGCAAAGATAATGCAATCTTGCATCTGTTACAGGCTACCAAATACCTGTGCAGAAAAACAAAAACACATCTACCTATAATGTGAAGTGAGAAATAGCTTCACCAGATGGCTTTAATACGGAAGTCTATGCTAGAAAAAGAAAACTCTTTTGTCAAATACTAGTATTCCTTGGAATGTCTTGACTAGATGATTGTTTTAGGTCCCTTCCAACTGAAATATTCCATACTCTCCTCCTCTCNTCTTCTCTTCTCTTCTCTTCTCTTCTCTTCTCTTCTCTTCTCTTCTCTTCTCTTCTCTTCTCTTCTCTTCTCTTCTCTCCTCTCCTCTCCTCTCCTCTCCTCTCCTCTCCTCTCCTCTTCTCCTCAGGTTACCAGCCACTTCCCTAGTTCAACCTCTTCATTAATTCTTTATTTACTTAATATACCCTTCGGTAACTTGATAACAATAGTTTAAAGAACCGACCAAGGGTAACTACTGCCCATTTGTAACAAGTCCTCAAGCAAGGCTTGAGGGGAAACACAACACTTTTTTTTTTCTCATTTCAGTTTCAAAAAGCTGTAAATAAAATGACCAAAGTAATCACAGGCTTTTCATCCTGGTATTGGTCCTAAGCAAAGTTATGGAACACCTAATCCTGGAATAGATTATTACAGGTAGAGGATAATATAATTAACACAAATAAATACTTATTCATAGAAACTAATTCCTGTAAAACTAGCTCAATATAATTTCCTAAGCTTATACATTTCTGCTGATATAATGTACGTTAGCAAGACATCTCACTTGATGCAGTACAACATTTTGATTAAGAAGCTACAGTGATAAGAAAATCATTATAGCACACATCAGATTATTAAATTTCGGCTAACTGGTGAGATTCACAACAGCTAGAAAAAACATTATTCATCAGGACCTGAGTGAGTGGTCAACAATAGATAGTAGTCAGAGTAGAAAGCAGTTCAGGTAGCTTTGCAGCCTGGATGCCAGTGCCAATAGTCATTTCTGTACTTCAGAACATGTATTCAGGATTGAAGCCTATGGATTTTGTTTTCCCAGAATTGTAGACCTGCCATTCTGAGTGCTGCAGGTCTAAAGGCTCTGTGATATTTTGTGTCAATTAATAGTTATATTAGATATTTATATAGTTATATAGTTATTATAAAATAGACTATGCACCCACCAGGTGCAGGGAGGAACA
>VYZX01019745.1:0-13141 GCA_013401335.1 Brachypteracias leptosomus | reverse complement strand
TTTTTTTTTTTTTTTTTTTTTTTGGTTTGTATGTATGTGTTGAGCTCCCATGTATCTAGGTTGTAATTAAGGCTAATACATACTTGCTATTTTCCATTTCACCACAACAAAAAATTAAAAATCTAATGTGTTGGGGTTATTATTTTTTTCTTTTTTTGGGGGGGGGGAGGGGGGCTGGGGGCAGATATTAATTATACCTCAAACTACCTTCAACGTAGCCTTGTGGGTTATCACTTATACCTGATATTATTGCATCCTTTTGTCTGTCATTATCAGAGACAACCTCAACTTTGCCTGCATAATTCAAATATAACTAAGGGGAAAAAAAAGGACAAAAATTGTGCCCAGTGAGTTAAGTGAAATATTTTTATTATTAAAGGGTGTCCGCAGGAACAAAGCTACAAAGGGGTGCTCTGGAGTTTAAACATTACTTCTTTCTTACTCTTCCTTGTTGGAAGATGTTCTAGCTCTTTTAAAATATATCATGTCTCTGTGACTTTTTACCTGTAAGGGAAGAAATAAGTGCTATATGCACTAGCATTTAGCATCACAGAATCACAGATAGTAGGGGTTGGAAGAAATCTCTGGAGATCATCTAGTTCAACCCACCTGACAAAGCAGGTTCACCTAGGGCAGGTTACACAGGAACGTGTCCAGGAGGATTTTTAGTATCTCTAGAGAAGACTCTACAACTTCTCTGGGCAACCTGTCCCAGGGTTCTGTCAATCTGATGTAAATAAATTTTTTCTCATGTTTAGGTGGAACTTCCTGTGTTCCAGTTGGTGCCCATTACCCGCTGTCCTGTTGCTGGGCACCATTGAAAGAGTCTGGCCCCATCTTCTTGACACCCACCCTTTAGATATTTATAAACATTGATAAGATCCCTTCATAGCCTTCTCTTCTCCAGGCTAAACATCCCCAGGTCTCTTAGCCTTTCCTCATCAGAGAGATGTTCCAGATGTTCAGCATCTTTGTAGCCCTCCACTGGACCGTCTCCAGTAGTTCCCTGTCTCTCTTGAATTGGGGAGCCCAGAACTGGACATAATACTCCAGATATGGCCTCACGAGGGCAGAGTAGAGGGGCAGAACAACCTCCCTTGACTTGATGGTCACATTATTTTAAAATGATGGTCCACAGCAGTTTGCATGAAGATTACAAATTCAAATCCAATCCAGAAGTTTAACAGTGGACCAACACTTAGTGGTGCTTCAAAGGACCATGATAATTAATTAGTCCCAGCAGAATTTGTAGTAAACAGGATACAACATTACTACAACAAGCAGCAGTTAGGTTGGTATTTTCAGGAAGTCAAGGGTTCCCATGAAATTTTAAAGGATAGCCCATGGTAGGAGGCATATTGTTAAAACTATTCAAGTAAGTCTGGTACACTTTGCTCCTGTGTTGATCTCATTAGATGGATGATATGTTATTGTTTAGATCTTTTGAGAACCTGAGTCTCCTCAAGAACATTAGTTTCATTTTAAGTATGCAAAAATGTCAGAATGGCAGGGGTTGGAAAGGGGCCTTTGGAGATCACCTAGTCCAACCCCCCTCAAAATAGGAAAGTTGTTGAAAATGGTATTTTAAATTAAATATGCTTGATATAATCCCATTAAACCAAGATTTTTTATATGTGTGTCTTAAAATGATATGCTAGGAAGTTTTTCTACTCTGGCCTTACAAATGATTATTTTAATCTCCCAAATCAGTAATAACATTTTAGAAGTGCATCAATCAGTATAAAAACTAATTTACAATTTCTGAGATGAAATTTAATGTTCATTAATACTTAATAAAACCAGATCTGAATTGAAACACCTCAAGCAAGAGTGAAAACTAGAGTGGAAAGTGATTGACTGCAAAACAGGAAAAGAAGTATCTGAGCTTGTGAAGCTTTTTTATACAGCTGACTGCTTCTACACCTCAATTCTATTGTTATTTGCTGATTTTGTTCCTGAGAATTTGGGAAATGTGGGTGCAAGAACCTGGCTTTGCCTAGAGCTAAGTGTCAAGACACAATGCAGGTGTTATCTGCTTCTTTAAATTTTTGCCTAAAAAGGGCAAAAGGAAGTATATATAATGCTTCTTGTAGAGTGACTTCAGGTCTTTTCATATGTACATACACTTATTAGGCAAGTTTAACAAATAACAAGGTAAGAAATAGATAACACTTGAGACTGCAGAGAGACCCGTTGCGCACAAAGGAGAGATATTTTTTCCTGTTTTTAATTACTTCACATATTAAAAAGCAGAGTGCAGAAAACATCCGGTGCACAAAGCCAGTGGTCATGCCCCATCCACGTGAACTGCCATCTCATCACAAGGCAACTGCACATTAAAAAAGGAAAACTCATAAAAACAAAACCAAAAGGGGGGAGGGGAGGGGAAGTAATTTCACTTTACAGACCAAACTCTTCAGATGTGGTGGCAGAGCAGTTATGTAGGAAGCCAGTTCCCAGCAGGGCAAGCTCTTCGGGAGAAGGAGCGTTTCGCCACGTTTACTGGCGCGGCGGGGAAGCCACCCCAGCCGTCCCTTGGCTCCCACCGCCCTCCCCTCGCCTCCCCTCGGCTTCGGCAGCTCGCCGCTGAGCTGCCTCAGGAAGAAGCCCGGAGCGAACCCTGCGGCCTCCGGGACGGAGGATACCGGTGCTTCCCCCTCAGCCACGCTTCCAGTGGCTTCGGCACGCCGGGGGAGGGCGTCTTCGGCACCCGGTCGCCCCGAAGCGGCTGGAAGCGTGACCCCAGCGTCCGCCCAGGCAGGCGGAGCCCTCCGCCACCGCCCCGGGGAGGGGAGCAGCGGCCGCCCTCACCCTCCCTCGAGCACTTAAACCCCCTCCTCAGAGCCATCGAGCGTCTCTCGGCCGTGGGAAAGGCCGGAGCCAAGCCACAGCAACCCCCGTGCTCCTCCCGCCGACAGGGGAGGGGAGGGGAAGAGGTAGCCCGGGCCGCGGCGGCGCCTCCACGGTCTTCTCCTCGCGAGAACGGACGAGGTTTCCGGTGTTGTGACTGCGGGGCCGTAAACATGGCGGTGAGTCTCCGCGCCCGCTCGCTGAGGCACCTCCGCATCCGAGGTAAGGGGCCCCGGGCAGGCCGCGGCGGCAGGCTGCTACCCCCGGCTCTCGCAGCACGCCGGTGCCCAGCCGCCCCCCACCGTTGCTTCACTCCCTTTTTCCTACTCCGGCTTCTTTCTCCCCGTCCGCCTAACGCGCTTCTCTTCCCTCGTCCCCGCAGGTCGGAACGACAGCGGCGAGGAGAACGTCCCCCTCGATCTCAGCCGAGGTACGGCCCGGGGCCGGCGAGGCGGGGGTCGTGGCCCGCGCTTCCGTGCGCACTGGCGGCAGAGCCGGGGAAGCCGCCCACGGCGAGCGGCCTGGTGCTGCGGAGCGGGCGGTGGGGAGGAGGCGCAGAGGGACCGGCGTGTCGGTGCCCGCCGCCGGTGGGCTGCCCGGCGTCTGTAGTGAGCGTCGCTGCCCGTAGGTGGAAGTCTCTCCTCAGCCCCCGCCGGCGACGGGGCAGCGCGGGCACCGCTGCGTCGTGCCGGGGCCACCGGGCTTGGCCTCCGCCGGCCCCCGACGAGGGGAGCCCCTGCGTGTGGGCAGAGGCTCCTCGGCCGCGCCTGGGGTTGTTTTCGGAGGAGGCCGCTGCTTGCAGACGGGGCTGTTCGCAGCGCCCGTGCCGCGCCCGTCGGCCTCGCTGCCTGGGCTCTCTCGCCGGCCGTCGCTGCGCTCGGCTGGCCGGGCCGTGCGCCTCTGGGGAGCTCATCGGCGGCGGCGGCGGCGTCTGGTCCTGCCTCCATCCCTTGTCGTATATTGCTGCCTGTCCTAGACCGGCTGGCCACGGTGCTTGCCGTTTATCTCCCATTTACTTGTAAATTTCTCCAAACATCCTCCACTGCTCTCAGATGTATGAGGGGGCGGGGAGGGGGGTCTATAAGAGGAAGGAAGCAACAATAACATCTGCTACACAGTAACTAATTTTGTCTCGGGCTAATAGGAACTCGTTGTCTACCCAAATACATAGCTCGTCTTTGCCGTGCTGAGAGCTCGGATGGGGGCTAGTCTCTCCCAACGTGCCGAACAAAATGCAGAAAACTAACTAGCCCATTGGAAGCAATGATCTTCCCAAGGGCAGAAGATTTTGGTGCGGGCAAGGGAATAAACTGCTCTGCTTGAGGACATCAAGAACTGCTATCCTGAATAGATCCATTTTATGAGGAAGTAGGCAGGGAAATGACAGAATCAATGAGAGAAAAGTGAACTGTGACATGTCAGTAAAGTTTTCAGCTTAGTACAAGGCTGTACCAACAATTCCATCTCTGATTTTCTGTTTAGAATTTTATTAAGCAGCTTTACCATGTACTGAAAGTTATATCTGTTTATATGATATTTACAAGTGTCTTTTAGTTCCCGGGAAAAGCACTGAGTTTTTTTCTGTTTAAAGAAACAGTATCTTACATCTCTTACCACACTATCTCCAAATGGACATAATTGCTTTAGTGAGATACCATCTTCAAAATTAAAACAAGTCAACAAATTGTGGGACAGAGGCCTTAACAGGTCAAACACATGACACAATTATTACTGTAAGCAGTGTTACCAATTTCTGAAATTTACAGAATCAGGAATTTAATGAATGGGCTTAGTAACTTTGTGTTGTGTTCTTTCACATCAAAACACTTCAGTATGCTACAGTACACAACATTTAAATGCTGGAGTTGAAATCTGAGTAAAAGACTGCAAACAGATCACACCTAAAAATTTCAATAGGCAACTGTAGCGTTATAGTATTGATTTTTGCCATTAGGTGTTTTCAGCCACCCACTGATTCCAGGAGACCCATAGCAGTAGTCCGTAGTAAACCATCATGTGTATGGTATTGTAAAAGAGGCTCTTGGGTAAGATGCAAAATAAATTTTTAATTAAAAAAAAAAGTTTTGTGCTGTAACTGTATATAGCCACTGTTTAAAAAATAATCATCGTTGTGGTGGTGGTTGCAGTTGAAGAAGAAACTGTTTTGAATTTACCTGGGGGTTGGACTAGATGACCTTTGAAGGTCCCTTGCAACCCAAACTATTTTATGGTTCTATGACTCTACTTGCGAACCTGTTATGAAGTGAGGGTTTAGGTATTTTTGTCAGAGAAACTATAGCTGTCTGATCAGTAATCATATAGCTCTCCATGGTCTGTATTAATTTTAAAGAGAAAACAAAAGTAAAGAGTTAAAAACTCTCAGCAGGACAGTAGCTAAGCTAGATGATAACTTGATTTCCACACTCAACCCAATGAATGTTTGTTTTTCCAGCTGTTACAGTAGTTATATAAGTAATTGGTTTAAATATTATAAGTTGTTACTTAGTTCAGTCCTAATAATACACTGCTTTGATTCATTGTGTTGAGTGGGTCACATTTTTCCACAGGGCTCATGTTTTCAGTAACTTAAAAGATTATTCAAATGTTTGTTTCCCCAGACAACTGAACTTTGTGTTGATTAATGTGAAAGATCTGATTTAGGCAAAGTAGAGAATCACCATAAGCAGTGCCTCAGCCATATGCTTCTAGTTTCAGTGGCCTCTTTATTACAAATGTGTGAAATTACATTAGTATTGCCTTGTTTTAAACAGGCTCCTATTAGTGATAGCTTGATGAACATGACTTAGCATACAAGTTAGGCCTTCACTGGTCTATACTTGTGGACTATACACTAACTGTGCTCTTTCCATGCAAGAAGCCATTGCTGTGTTGAGTGTTTCAGGACTAATAGTAGATGGAGGGAAGGTGCTAGGTCTTTTTGTGTTGCCTTGGGTCCTGGCTTTTTGTGCAGTAAGGCTTATTTCATGCTTTGCTGCTTGAAGAGCTGATCTGCCTTTCCCTGCATGCTTTTTATTTGTTCTTTTTTCTGCTGCTGTAGTTCGAGAGGTGCCTTTGTTTTCACAGGACACACCACTTTATTTTCTTACATATATTTACCATATCTGATATTTTATATTTTTATTCTTAGGAGCTTCTTGGTGCTCTGCCTTCTTAAAAAATGGTATTTAATAATGCTTATGAAAGACATTTTATATGATGGTGTTGTATGTGTTTGCGCGCGTGTGTGTGAGCTCTTAATGTATAAGAATAGCCTGATTAAAGACGATAAGTAAAGTCTGTGGTTTGCTGTTTCTGGAGGCTTTTTTGGTTGTTATTTTCTTTAAAGTTTCTGTTGCACTCAGCCCTGTGTCTACCCCGTCTTTTAAGAGGATTCTGATAAATCTTCTTTTGGGACAATAATTTTCTAAACAAAATCAATTTGCTGAAGAGATGATTAACTCTGCAAAATTGTCCCCAGCATAAATATTGTTGGGCATGATGTTGATATAGTAAGAAAAATCTGTGCACATACAGGTTAGACTCATTCCTTGTCTACTTAAGGTCATATGTTGTCTTCCTTTGATTACAAAATTGCAATTAATAATTGAGATTTGAAGTACTCGGGTTTTGGCCTTGTGTTATATTACCTTCTCAGAATAGAATAGAAAAGGAAAAGGAGGACAGACCAGCCAGCAGTGCAACTCCCATTGCAGTCATCTGGAAGGAGTTCTCAGTGAGATGAGGCAGATTGGTTTAATTAGACTACTGAAATCAAACTCATAACTTCTTAAGGCCAGAAAGGACAATTGAAGTTATAGGCCAGGTTAGTGCATTTGGTAGGAATTCTTGCATTGGGTCTGGTCATGGTTCTGTATGTAACTATGACATGAGTATTATATACTTTTAGCATAATTCATCTTTGCTTCTGACTGTTTTACAGGTGTTCCAGGCTGAATTATAGAAGCTTATATACCTCCCAAAGCTTTGGGCACTGTAAAAGGCTTGTGTAATCTGTGCTTCATTTGCTGTTCTTTGCTCACCTCTGAAACTGAATTGCCTTATTCTCTTGGGTGACCAACACCTTTTCCTTTGTTGGGGTTTCAGCTATTGCCTTTGGGTTGTAAACATCTAAGTAGTTCAGAACTTGCCTAGCTGAGAGCTGTGTCTCACAGTGCCATATGTGTAGTTGTGCTTCTCTAGATGTCTTTCTTTCAAGGAATCCCTATTTTGTTGGATTCCTGTAGCTCTGAGCCTGCAATGGCTATTAGGAACTTTTCAGAGCTTGTTAGCTAACTGAAGCTTCAGAAAGATACAAGGGTGCTAGCTGCTGATGGTCAAGCGCTGTTCATGTCTGTCTGTCTTCATTTCTTCCTTTTTGAGGGTAACAGTCTTCAGTTTCTGATATTGTACTCTTTAACTGAACTGTACCTATCTCCAACATCAGTACTTCCATTTATTATTCATAAATGTGCATTATGAGATGCTACTTTGATTTTCAAAGCTTCTCTTGTACAGCCAATTCTATTTTGTAAATGTTGAGTCTGCTTTCTAGCTACAGTGTGAGATAGATATGAATAAAGTAGCTGAGAAAAGAGTGGTTTTTTCTCCTTATTTCACAAAATTGGCTAGTCCTATCTGAAAAAATACCCTTTTCATTTTCACTTACATTGCCCATCATTTCTATCGTGTAGATAAAATTAAAAGATGCAGAAGTTCTGTTTAACATCATGAGATCTGAACTATGTATCACTTTTCTTGTTGTGCTTGCATGACCTTAAAGCCTGTTGTATTTGGTTCCATGTGCCCACATGGCAAATTGTAACACATTGCATGCAGGGCAAACATCTCAGCATGCTATTTGCAGTTTACAGCCCACAAAAATGTCGGACATTTCTAAGGGTTATTTGTGGAATAGCCAAAGAAGGCTGGATGAATTTTGTTTCCAATTTCAGCTTGAGATTTGATGAGCACACCATTTCCAGCTTCCTTCATCAGTGTGGAAGAAGCAGGGAGGGGCACCACACACCTGTCTGATACTGAGAGTTCAAGTAGTGGGGGAGTTAAAAATCCCCCTTTGACAAGTGCTTGCAGCAAGGCAGTGGGGAACCAGTGCAGAAATGGTAGCTAATGTGTACAGTTCTTCCACACTAATGACGAGACTGTTATGGAAAGCCTCTAAGTACTTCTTTGTGTACTCTTGTGCTACCAGGTCTGGCTTGAAAATGTGGAGAAGTGGGAATCCACTGCACAGCAGAAACAGGATTTGAAAAATATCCAAATAAAATCTGTGGGCATCTTTCACCCTCGCTTTGCAATATGTCTTCATTGCAAAAACCCACTGTAACATGGGTAGCTAAGCCAGGATTCTTGTGTTAGAGCAGATCACACAGGGCAATACCTGTTTGTTTTGCTCCCTTGTTTGTGAATCTGTAACAGAAGCTGCAGCAGGAGGAGGGCAGCACTTAGTAACATTTTCAGTTCTTTTGAGATAAAGGGGTAAGTTGATAAACAGCTGGAGAGAGCTCTTTCTTATCTTGCTGTCTCAGAAATTTTTTACTGGGTTATTATTGCATATTGTTGTGGGGTTTTTTTATATATAGGGAGACCAAAGGGGAAGTGATCGATGATGGTGGCCTGTTAACTTTTTAGTAGGTTTTAAAAGTAAGAGGTACAAATGCTCAGTATCTGCCCTCCAAAATTAAGACATACACTTTGTTTTCCTGTCTGCACTTCAACTTTAGTTGACCATTGTTTTGTAATTTTATAGTGTGCTGGCCTGATTAGATTAGTAACACTTCTATACCTTTTGGCTTTGCTTCCTAAGGTATTGCTGCTTTGACAACCTTGACTTCTCAGAACTACTAAAATGGTGCGTGCTTACAGTATTTTCACTTTACATTTCTTGAAAACAGGAACAACATTTCTAATGAAGGAAAAATCTTAAGAAAAGACAACTTTAAACCCTTATGACTTGCTTACCTAGTGTCAGGGTATCTGTAGGAGCTGAGCACTGTCATGTCTTTCAAGATCTGCATTCATATCAGTCTTAAAAGTTTTTGTGTACAGCATCTCTTAAGTTTTTTTTTGTGGGTGGATTCTTTATAATTTTGCTGCTGTGGTTTAAATTGGTCAACAAATGTCAGCAATTTTCTGAAGGGCAGAGAATAAAATGAATGCTCTAATATCTTGTGGCTTCTATTTATATTTGACAATGGAGATTGTTCTGCAATTTGTATCGGTATAAATAACTTCTTGGGTGTTTAAGCAATGCTCTGTTTCCACAACATAGTATAAGCTTCCCCTGACACTGTCATTTGAATCTTAGATTTTGATACTGCAGCAGTTTCTTTAATTTCTGCTGCCTTTTTTGATATGAAAGTTTTAGTCTTTCATAAATGTTCAATTTTTTTCCTTCACTCCACCCCACCCATTTAGGATTAATGTAGTGCTTANGCAGAGTAGAAGGGGAGAATCACCCCTGAGAATTGATGTTCTCAGATGTTTGGGGGAATGTACTGAAAAATCAGATAAAATTTTTATATTCCATGCTAATTGGGATTCTTGCCTCAGACTGTTTTTTAAAAAAACAGTAAATGACACAAGTCATTTACTTTANTTTTTTTTTTTTTTGTCAGAGTCTATCCAGTGTAGATGCTGTGTAAAGAAACACATCCCTCATCATAATTACAGTAAACAAGGAAGCTGTGTCGATGATAGCCTTCCCGGAATGAAATACATCACTTATTTGACCAATCTCATGACCTTCATGCATACTTTACCAATTACCTAGCAATCTTGGAACTTTTCTCCTAATAACACAGAAAAGCTCAACATCAGGTAGAGTTTTTCTCTCTTAAGATGGGAAGAAGTGGATCAGTCAGTTATATCGGAAAACCTGCTCTTTTTCAACTGCTATCCATGTAAACCCAAACACTGCAGAAAAGAACNTGGTATCTGCAGAAAAGATTAGATAAAATAAGAAGCTTTCTTTTCATTGGATGCATTTTTAACTGCTTGCAGGTAGGCATTTGCTTATAACAGTGCAGGTGGATTTGCGCGCTGAGCAGCACTCCTGTGGTGAGGTCTGATAGAGAAGTGAAGGTGCCATAACACTGCTACACAGATGCTGGCTGGTACTTGACAAACTATTTTAACTGGAGCACTCTAACTTTTAGTCTCACTATAAAATGTATTTTGCTTTATTGTAGTTTAAAAATCAATAGTATATTTTTATATACTGTAGAATTTTATTTTTTTTTAATTTGCCAACCATCTGTTGTGATGATGGAAAATTTGAGCAGAATGCATTATGAAAAAAGTAGGACTCAGCAAAATTTCAGAGCATGATTAGTGAAGAGTATATTCACTAAACCCTTGCATCTGGTGAAGAGGAAGAGTGCTGGTAAAGATGCATAAGTGAGGAAAATGGAGTGAAGAAAAAAAACAAACCCAAACCAGAAAACCCACTAAAAGACCTCCAACCCGAAAGAAAGAAACAACCTTTACTTAGAGTTGTATTTTCTTAGTTGTGTTTAAATTTTACTGTTAGCACATACCTGAAAGCTCTGTATGACTGTTCTTACGTTTCTGTTGTACTCATCAGTGTAGCAAGCTGCATTTCTGCTGTGGCCTGGAAAGGTTTGGGTAATTAAATATTGTGAGGAAGTCTGTTTTCCAAATTCTACGTGAACAGCAATATTCTTGGAGTTCCCTTTGTTCATTAATAAGTGTCTGAGTGATAGAGTCTTTATGAAAGTTTTCCTGAAAGCAGAGATCTTGTTTCTAAACTTACTAGTTTCTTTCTTCACTGTCTAGGCTTCTCTAAGCTCATTTTAGTACAAGTGCTACTTACTGCTACAGTTTTGGGTACATCTCACCACTTATTAAGGTAGCTGCTCCTAGAACACTTCAGAAATCTACTTCTAAAATTATTTTTATGCAGAAATAAAATACACTTAATTCTGAGGTGTAAAATGAGAAGCGCAAAGATTCTGAATTCCCATTCAGTTGGAGAAATGGGTAGTTAACAAACTTTCATGCTGTTTATCAGTGATACTTTGAGTAACCTTGTGAGCCTTAAGACCTAAAGGATGGCAAAATAGCAAAGATGAACTAGGATGGTTGCCCACCCATACATATCTGAAATGGCTATTTACAATAGCCGCTTGTTTAGTTAAAGAGGCACATCTACCTCATTTGCATGAATTTTGTTGTGAAATGAACTACAGCTGTTGATTTAAGATTACAGAATGATTATTAGGAGATACTTGTGCATAGAGGTAAGGTATTTAAAGCTAAACAATATGGCCTTGATTTATTGAAATATGTATAATTATAAAAGAGTAACAAAGAATAATTTCATTTATCTCTTTGTGTAAAGATGTGTGGTATATCATATGTATACAGGGATTTTGGGTTTTTTCAACTGCATAAAAGATTCTGTACGCTTCAAGCAGAAAACAACTATAAATATAAAGATATATTTTTAAAAACAATTACTTCATAAAAATAGAGGACTTTCAAGAACATCTGTTGCTGAAAATTACTGTAAAAAAACCTGATTAAATCTGTAAGTAGTCTTTTTCCTTTGTTCCCTTCTGAGCATCAGTGAAGTCAGAAATCAGCTTTAGCAACCTTATCTAGAGAATTTAGAATGTGTTTTGTCTTCATACAAACCATATGTGATTCTCATGGGTAGACTTACTGGTAGTTTGGTTTTTTTTCATGAAATACAAAAAAACCCCAAAACACAATGTTTCCTTAAATATGGTGTTTCCAACTCAGTTTTTTAAGCCAGCTTGTTACTTCAGTGGGATAGACTTTTCTAAGTTGAAATTGACAAATAAATTAGGTGCCTTCTGTATTTGAAAAATTGTACTTGGATCTTCTTTTGAAACTTATAAATAGGATGCTTTCTGTCCTTTCTCTGAAAATTGCCTTTTCAGGAGAAGGTCTTGAACAGTCACAGCTGCAGACAGATGAGACCTCTCCTACTTAGTACAATTGACTGGAGTTCCCAGGCATCATCAGTCTGCATTATTTTGAAATCTTCTGGTTATAGCATTGTAAGGGGGTAGTTATGTCATTGCACATTAGCCACTGTCTGAAGGTTTCCTGTTGCAACTAGTGCTGTTTGTGAATTACTTGTAGTTCCTAGTTACGTGCCTTTACTAATGTTTGAGTCTGAGGATGTTATTACTGTGCTCTTCCCCTTTCTTGCCAAATTGCCCTCATGCCTCCACAAGCAAACTGAATGATCCTACATCTGCTAACGTTGCTGGACTTTTTCTTCTTACATGACACGTTTAAGTAGCAGGGTATTTCTGTGGACAGTGGCTGCCTCCTGGCAGCTTGGAGTTTTTCAATAAGGGCCATTTTACTGAACAACATTCAGGGTTTCAGGTTCTTGAACAAAATGATCATATTTCTCCCTTTCACAATTTTTCTTCTAATGTTTGATATTAACTTGCTTGTCGGTTTGATAATACATAATCAGAATTATTTTGAGTAGTTTTGAAAGGAGATTTGCCTGGTATAATCACCAAACAGTATTTGCTTGATATGAAGCAGTTCATAGTATATCTTTTGTTAAAGCAGCTAAATATTGTGATTGTCATGAATTTTGTTTCTGGAATCGGTGGCAGAAATAAAGAAAGTGAGTTGGAGGAATTGAAGATAATTTTCTAAACCATTACAATAAACTTATATTTAACATTCAGATTCATAGTTGATATTCTGTAGAGTATTAGTTTGATTTGTATACCAACATAACCAATATTGTGAATCTGGGAAGGGCTTAGCCAACCTTTTACTGGCTTTTGAGCATAAGAACAGCTCTACTGGGTCACTGCAGCCTTGTGTTCTGTCTGACAGTAGCTGATGATTGATGCAGAGGCAAGAGTAGAACAACGGGGCAAAGAAACACGTAGGCACACCACCATAGAGCATTCCCCAGCCTCCCGCATTTTATGCCTCAGTTTGTTCTTTTTGTCTTCATTTTAATTTCCCTTTTTCTTTTAAAATTCTAAACTTTTGAAAGTTTTAGAGCAAGTTCTTCCAGATTGTATTCTGGAATAATTTGTTTCTGCTGTACGGTGAAGTGGTAATGAGAGAGATATTGTTAGGAGACTATTATCTCAGCTTGGTTTTAGTTGTCATAATGTGCAGCAGTTACAGCTGTGCATCTGACATTGTAGAAAGATGGCATTGTGTTTTTCATGGGAGGAGGGGGAATAAGTCTGTAATACACAAAGACTGTATATACCAAGAATGATTGCTAAGATTCTTAGCA
>VYZX01019744.1:0-34586 GCA_013401335.1 Brachypteracias leptosomus | reverse complement strand
AGGCTGTACCAGGCGCTCTCTTCCTGCTATTGGACCAAACTGAATGAAATTTACAAAGCCGGCAGCCAATAGCTCGCCGCAGTCAGCCCCATCGCTACAGAAACCGTATCTCCATCCACAGCCTCCTGCGAGGAGCGTCGCATCCTCGCGCGAAGCAGCGGCGCCGGCGGGGCCCGACCAGGCCGGTGGGACCGAGCAGGGGGGCATGGCGCGCACCGGGGAGCAAACCCGCCTGTGTCCCTGCCCGTGTGCGTGTGTCCAGCCCATCACACAAGTCAGAGCGTCTCTCTCCCTTCTCCATGGTCGCCTACAGCAAGTGCGGTCTTTGTTAACCCCTTTAAAACTGCAGTTTCTACGGTACCTGCCTGTTGTTACCACGTTCCCTCATATGCATTCACGTGGAGATAGTTCTATAGCTGCATACTAACCACTGAAGCGTTTTGTTCCCGTTCCCCCTTCCCCCGTACAAAAATAGCAAAGTAGACATCTCCCCAGCACCCAATCCTATTAAACATATTTTTTTATTTTAATAAGCAAACCAGTTGTTTAATGTCCATATTTTAGTTAGCTAAGCATTGTTGTGAAGGTCAAGTGTAAGGGCTAAAGAGGGAGCCCTGTGGTTATTGCTAAGTGTAACAACACAGGGTCTCTGGTTCACTTCCTGTATATAATTTAAGATTGAGGGTGGTGTAGCAAATATATGCTCAGGCCTCCAACAGACACACATTGTTTCACTCCACAACACGTTCCTTTGGTCACCTTAAGAATAGCACTTGGCATAACCCAGAGCATGAGATGCTGTACTGAGACCAGGTGAGGACTGGCCAAATTCTCTGAGAACAAAGCAGAGAACAAAATAAAGGGGTCTTGAAGACCTTTGCATAACTTGAAACAAAAATCATGTTCATGCCTTGATGAGAATTCCTGCCACAATACTTAGATTAGACTTCATAAACTGAGTCTGACATTTTCAAATGGTGAAAAAAAGAAACAATAAATCAGCAGCTCTTCTTTTCTAGGTGTTTTGTCTCTACCACCATTTTAGATCCTCAGAAGAGAGTAGATAGTGCTTTCTTTTCTCAAATCTGAATTCTGGCAGTGATATTAGACGTATCAATGGCTTCTATGCTCTCCTGTTTCATGCAGTAAGGAATATATACTATCTGGTTTAAAGATATCATCTAGCAGACAACAGTAGGCCTGTTGTGTGTCTGTTTGTATATAATGTTTTGTTACATGGTATGAAGGATACTTCCCTCAGTATCACGTAGGTAGGTGTGTTTTGGTTTCGAATGTTGTAAATCTAAGTACAGGTGTAATTCACTATCTTAAAACATTTTAGGCAATGCAATAGCTACATTAAACTGTTAACTTATTTGTCAGTGAAATAATTATTTTCATATTACTTAATTACATGTTTTGCCTTACTTATTTTAAGTGACTCTGGCAGCAGGTGTTCATGCAAGTGAATTTTACTGCTTTTGTTATTTTAATAACGCACCAAGAATGTGCAACCAATCATATTGCTTGACTGAGTGAACATTTTGACACATTTAGAAAAGATGTCATCTTGCACTGCCATCTGTCCCAAATTTTGCAGGACAGTCTTTATTTTGATGAGTATGTCAGGCGTTTTACTAGATGAATTTGGAGGATATTAAAGTATGCAGTAGTTAATTTGAATAATGATCTCCCACCTGTGTTGTAACATCAGGAGGCAATTTATTACAGGTTACCAAAGGATCATCTCTAATGTTTGCAACTAATGTTTGCAACTAGGCTCCAAATATTCTCAAACACATCAATAAAGCTAAACTTTCCATAGACTCTACACAAGTATATGATCAAAGGATTTAAGTAAAAGATATTTTGTAGGAACTATGGAATGCACTTTTCTCCTCTTACAACTTTCAAAAAGCTAAATGCACAGTTGGAAGCTGTGGCTTATTTGGGGGGTTATCTGCAGCATCCACTGTATATTTATAGCAGCAAGCGGGAGTCCAGGAGCAATCATTCGGAGAGAAGAATGCTACTTGCTAAGTAACACCAGCCCTTCTTACAAGGGGGCATTGTATTCTAGTATTAACCCAACTTGACTCTACTTGTAAACAGTGAAATCTAAAGAAATCACAGTACATGACAGTCTGACTGAAGCCAGGCCAAACTCTGCTGGGTTCCATCCCATGTAAGCTCTTTTTGTGTCAGTCAAACTGAGGTATGATTTGATCTCCGATGTCCAATCACTGTAAAATTTCCACAAGTTCATGTCTAAATCAGATACAGTGTATTGCATACTGATGCTCAAAATAGTAGCAGTAAATTATAGTTGTTTGAAAAGAAAAAGTGCCTCTCAAATTTTGTTTGGTTAGTTATCCATTCCAAACAACTCATATTCAAAATGCGAACTTGAAGCAGGACAAGAGGGGCTTTCTACGATTACATGAACAGGAATTGACTCTTTACTACTCCATGTTGTCTGCTTGATCTCCTTACTCAAATATTCATAATGCCAGTGGACTTCCATTCTCTTTTATGCAAGAATGAGCCACTACAATCTGAATACACTTTATGTGGTTGGAACGGGATGTTTTACTAGCTTCATGGTGCAAAAGGCTCATCTTCAGCAGACTGAAATCTATAATGAATCTCCTACTTAGGTCACTGATGAGCTTACTTGCTGGATACAAAGGTGTTCATACATAGCAGGCATAGTCCTCTGTAAGACTTAAAGTAAATGAGAATTGCAGAAGAAATTCATGCCAAACTGCACAACAGGAAGTTATTGAAATAGAATGAGTCCACCGGGTCCACCAAGTAAACATGAAAAATCCAGAGATTGTATTGAAATGAACATGCAGAAAAGTAAGATTTGGGAGAAATAGTAAATGTTCCCTAGTTGAGTACACTCAAAATGATGTTTACTGAATTTCAAGAAAGAAATTTGTTTCCTATGTGGCTTATCTTCTTACAGTTTAATGATAAAAGAAGTTGATCTGTAACTATTTTCACAGAAAGTTACACAGAATAACAAAAATACCACCCAGAAAAATTGCATTTGTATTTTCATATTCAAAACCTTTTCTTTATAATAAAATGAAAAGCTTAGTGTACTGCTGTTTATGCTACATGCCGGATAAATCAGAAATATACTGTAGAGTCCCATCTGCATGGCCAATAATTAAAGAGTAGTGTACTCTGAGAACTAGAACTCTCATACTCACTAGAGCTTCCCAAATATACAATGTTTGTCATGTGCCTGACTTTTTAGTTACATTCTAATTGCATTCTCCTTCACAGTTTTTAATAAAACTTCTAATGTTGTTTTCTCCTCTGAGAAGGGGCAAACTCAAAATATTGTAGACATAGTAACACAGAAAGATCACTTCACCTATTTAGGTCTTTTTTAGAGAGCAAAGTACAGGAATTTGTAGTTACACTACTTCTGAGATGCAACCTTAAACTTCGTAAGTCGGGGACTGCCACTGGCTTCAACAAAGCCAGTGTTAGAGTGGAAGCAGTTGCTGGGGTCTGGAACTTCATTGTGCAAAGCCAAAGCTAGAAAAGACTGTTATAATTATCTACAGAGATCTTTCATACCATAGGCTAAGTGCTTCAACAGTTTGCTTTTTTGCTGGGTTTGTGTTTTGTGTTTTTGTTTTGTTGTTGTTGTTGTTGTTTTGTTTATAAAGTTGTGTAGTTACTGTTGAACTAAAGTATGTGAGTTTTTCCTTAGAAAAAGGTAAATTTTTCACTTTGTGAGAATTCTACAACATCTGAGTAAATTTTACTAGCACATAATTACTCTCACAGTCAAAGTCAAGTTCCTTACTTGTAGTCTGACAAAACTGAACTTCACTTTGGCTTTGTCTATTAAATTAAAGAGCCTTTTAGGATTAACTTCTTTTTTCAACTTACATACTTTACAGATCATGATTAGTCAACCTTCTAACCTTCTTGTTGTTGAGATAATTAGATTGTGTTTTGTTAGTCTCTTTACTACAAAGCAGGCTTTCCAGACTATGATTCATCCTTTCAAGGCTTTTCTCAACCTTCAGCATTTGTCAATATCCTTTTAAAAGCATATACTCTGGAGTAGGATATGGAATTGCCACTGTAGTCATATTAATGCAGTACTTTACTGTAAATTCTCTTTTTGTTTTTTTACAAGGATCACCTTTGGTCTTGGCCTCCATGTGAGCTGGGAACTCATATTCCTGGTTACTAATCACAATTTCAACATTTTTTTCCCTAATTTACAAAAATGTGTTCTCTCATCTCAAAGTATGACCTATGTTCTCAGTTTTATTACAGATATCATTCTATAAAGTGATGAATTCACACTGTATAGATGTTTCCTAACATCTATGGGAAACTACTTGTCACAATATTTTTCACTGTAGATAGCATTTGCAAACTTTTCCTGCAGTTATTCAGTGTCTTCATTGAGATCCTTACTAAGATCTTACATGATTAGCCTTTGCAAATGAGAATAATAATGAAAAAAGCTAGTATTTGTTGTGTAAAGAACCTCCCTCAGATATCAATGGGCTCTCTTGAACTGGAAACTGATTCCTGTTCTTGCATACCCTCTTTTTGCATTCATGATAATTTTAAACAGGGTTCTTCCTTTTATCTTATACTAGACCTAATTAAGGAGTCAAACTACTGATCAGTATCTGGCAACACCATAATAGCAGCATTTCTGTAGTGTAGTGTCTTTATTCTTCAAAATATCACTCAGACACAAATAAGTTAATCATGAGATTAACTTAAAGATTATTTTCATATTGCATGTTGGGAAGCATGCAAAAAACATATATAGCATATTTCTGTGCAATATATTCTGGACAGTTGAAAACGTTCTTTACCCATGCAGTTTGCCCAGAAACTACAGCATCTAATCAACATAATACGAGGCCTGAGGTGGTATTTATAACTATAGTGAGTCAAGACAATCCTTATACATACTCACAGCCTACGTCCCTATTGCTATTTATGTCTGTCTCTTTGGAGGATGGACTCTCATATCTTCTGTATTAAACATTGTACAGGTACAGTGCAATCAGACTACTTGAGTGCTACAGTAGTTAACATGATTTAACATGATTAATAGCATCAAAAAAGCTCCTACCATAGGCAAGCAGACAAAACCGTGTCTTCTTCAATAATAAGCCTAATTATTCCCTGTGCTGTATAACCAGCCTATTTTTTCAGGGTTTATATGGTTAGATTTTGATTCAGATCAATACTTTTGGTACCATCCACATGAATGCTGGAAGTGCAGTTTTCCCTGCATACCCATAGATATCTTGATTTGATTTTGACAAATGTGGTCTGTGACTTTCATTGATGTGAAAGATTGAACTAACCAGTGGCTGGTTATCCACCTCTGCTTCGGTTTTCTTTTAGATTGGAAAGAGACACAAATGGCCTTGGAGTCAGACCTTACAAGCTCCATGTAACCTTTTTAAAGTGCTACACAGACTGATAAGTTATTAATATTAGAAAGAATTATTTATAGCATGTTTTATGGATTACAGAAAAGCATATGCCTAACACTGTGTGAGAAACAAAAAATGGTTTTCCAGTATGTATGTGCATCTTAAGCTTTAGCTGTACTTGAATAGCACAGGGAGGAGAGCAGAAATATCACTAAATGAAAACAAAGAGAAATGGAATGCAGTCCCTAAGTAGCTAATGCTAGTGTGAAAGCTCACATTCATTCACAAGTCAGTTCTCTTCAGCAACTTAGGTTTCATCTACAGCCAAAATGTTAAGGATCTGGATGTTCAAAACCAAACATAATAGCTCTGTGGTAACTCCTTTGACAACTGGTGGTCTGTAAGATGTTGCTCACAGACCTGTGGACTTCAAAAGAACTCTGTAACTGCAAGCTTCAAAAAACAAGTAAATTTTCTGCAAAAAATTTTTCTTGGAAGTGTTGGAAAATCTCTGCCTTTTGGTCTACAAAGAGAGAAAATTAGAAGATCAGAAGTGTTGGGATTATTTTCCTCTTTGCAAGATAATTACACAAAAGATGGTCTCAGGAGTACATAGTGATAGCTGTTTCCAAATGCCCTTCTCACTGGATTATATCATTCATGCTTTTCCTGGCTAAAATAATCCTGTTTCTTTTGCTACCCAAAGTACCGTTTCAACTGGAATGTAGAGTGCTTTCTTCCTAAACTAAATTCTATTGTACTGCAGTCTTTTGCGAACGTTTTTGAAACTCTGCAGACTGATGAAGGCATTGAATCCAAGCCTCCTAACTTCTCTCACTGAATGCTTGATCAAAAAGAGCTGTTATATAGTGACCAAGAAATTCTGGAAGCATTTATGTCTCTGACAGTGACTTTGATAAGAAGATCTGGGTATTCATAAATGTTCTTTGAAATACCTCAAGTATCAAGTCACTTACCAGACCTGGGTACTAGATCCTGCCTGGTTTGGGCTGGAATAAAGTTAATTTTCTTCCTCATACCTGGTATAGTGCTGTGTTTTGTTTTTTGGATGAGAATAACCTTGATAACACACTGACATTTTGGTTGTTGCTAAGCAATGTTTATAGTAAGTTAAGGATGTCTTAGCTTCTCATACTGCTCTTCCAGTGGAGGCTGCAAGCGCAAAAGAAGCTGTGAGGGGACACAGCAAGGACCACTGACCCAAACTGGCCAAAGGGGTATTCCATACCATATGACATCATGCCCAGTATATAAACTGAGTGGGGTTGGCCAGCGGGCCACAGCTCAGGAGTTGTCTGGACATTGATCAGTGGGTAGTGAGCAATTGTATTGTGCATTATTTGTTTTGTATATTCTACTATTTATTATTATTATTATTATCATTTTCCATTCATTTTCTGTCATATTCTATTGTATTTATCTCAACCCATGAGGTTTACTTTTTATTTTTTCTCCCTCATCCCACTTAGAGAGGAGGAAACCAAGCAAGCGGCTGCACCATGCTTGATTGCCAACTGGGGTTAAGCTATGAGAACATTGTCAAGTTCTATCTGTCAGCTAAGCCATCTATTCACCAACATTTTCTTAAGCCCACCACAAATGTGGGGCAATTTCCTTCACATAGATTCTAAGTTATGTGTTTTACTTTGCAATTAAAAGAGCTAAAGGCATTTACAGAAAAGCACTAGTGAAACTAGCTCCAGCTTCAGCACTATGCCTCTGCCAGACATCATCGTTCCCTGAAATTAAATCAGCAGAACAAAAGTTTCCATATGTGTTAACCACTTGCTATAAGACAACAGACTAGATTAAATGAACAGTGAGTAGGAGTTTAAACTAACCTGTAAGAGGAGAGGAATATTTGCTCTGCCATGCTGTCTGCAAGGATGTTCTTCAGCAGCAGAACAAGAGCAAACAACTTGGGATAGGGGAATAATGTCTCAAACTGTGGCTTTTGCAACTGTTTGCTAAGTGAAAGAAAATCAGAGTGCTAACAGAGCACACAAGCTCAACCAATGCGAGGTAGCTCATTAAGCCACAGAAATTTGGTGGCATTTGTGTACCCACAGTTAGTGATCTGGGCTTCTGTCTGGGTTTAGGAAGAGTTAGGTACAAGCTGTTCATACTAAGAAAGTCTGGGAAGACCAGAATTAAACTCTCAAATCTAAATGGGAAGTACCTCATGAATTTAGGTACTTTCAGTACAGGCAATCACTTCTGATTAACAACTTTATGGGAGTCTAACCTCCTCAGAAATGTTACTTCAGTTTGTGAGACATTTAAAAAACAAATTATTTTAATTTCAGATATGAAAAGAAGTAAGTCGGTCAGCTTAAGAAGAACAGTTTGAACAAATAACTGACATAAATAAACAAATGAAAGCCACTGAATGGGTTAAATTTGTTATGTCCAGGTTGCTGCCAAATCTTCAGCTGAGAACAGGAAGTTTATTGGCAATTTTCTGAAAGAGGAGGAATCCAATGATAAAATGTGAGCCATTTGTCTTCCCAGCCATTAAAGGAAATTCACTTTAAGGATTTTTCTGGAGTGCCTGCTGCTGCTGCTGTGCCCATTATAATTTATCAGTGTGTCTGCTGGTAGTACTATCATCAGTAGGGGCTCAGGTGGACTTCCATTAGCACTATCAAAGTCCTTATTGGCAAAATATTCCAGTGACCTAGACAGCATCTATCAAAAGCTTTCAAAGCCTCATCTGCCATGGATATTTTTTCTGCTAATTATTTTCAGCAAGTTTGTAAGATAATTCCTCAGGATGAGTTATCTAGGGAAAAACAACAACAATAAACATATTTAATAAATAAAACTGTGTCAGTCATCATCATGTTCATTTATTTATAGGTCATATCCCTCACAGCCTTCATTTTCTTGTGCGACATTTAGAATATAAACTGTCTGGGAGAGATACCTTCTTATCCTTCTAACTTTAATAGGGATCTTTGGACACACCACGGTACACATTTTTAAAAATAGTATGGCTATATGTAATAAATGTAACTAAACACACTTATTTAAACATGTGTTGCATTAGTTTTATGGCTCTGCTGCTTGGTTTGACTTAAAATTGTGTTAAATTCAAGAGAAGTAATGAAAAGTCAAGCTTGCTTAGTTTAGTCTTATATGTCTACACACATGTCAGACTGGGAAAGGGAGGGGGAAGGATATGTCTAAGACTAGAAAATCTAAAAAGATCCCCTAATTCTTTGTCAAACAGCAACACAGACAGTGTGCTCTACAGGACTGTAAAAAAATAATGCATTATCTTATCCTGTTAAAAAAAGTGACCTGTGCAAAAATTAGCCATTAGCCATTAGCCATTGCTAATGAAAGGCTTAACTACTCATCTCCTGCCATTCCTGACCTCATATTATGAATAAATATTGATATCTTATTTGCGTTAACAATTGTATTTATTGCACTTTCATCCTGTAAGCTTTAGTATAATCACCTAAAAAAGGTGAAGCCCTTACATGTGTTCAATATGGGAGGCAACAGGCAGGTGTAGCAGGCGAAAGTGGAGTTGCATAAGATTACAGAAAAACACTTTGGAAAAGTGGTAAGCTACTATCTCAACCATCACATACAAATTTATTTTTAACAAAAGAGTGATTTATGGCTCTCTCTTTTTCTTTTTCTCAACATATCATTGGCCCTTTTAGGACTTATTATTTCCTTGTATGGTTGTCAGTCATTCAATGCAGCTGTCAGGGTGAGTGAAAACAATCTGCTATGATCAAATGCAGTTAGTGTCTCTCAGCACCCCTTGATCGTTCACTGGACTAAAGAGATTGAGGTGAAGGTGGGGAATTTCTATCACTACTTGACACGACACATAAGACAGTCTGTAACCCACCTCTAAAAGTGCACTCATCAAGACCAAAGGTGGAAAAATTTGCAGTTTGCCTCTTTAGTTCAACCAAGTCAGCTGAGCTCGCAAGCTGGGAAAGAAATGCAGTATTCTGGCAAATGTTAACAGAGTGTGCATATAAATTTCCTGTATATTTTGAGTAGTTGTTGGTTCAATACTTTAAAAAAGCTTGTCTCCTCCTTTTTTTGGGTGACTATGATGATAACTTCCACCAATAATTTCTTAAACTTGGAATTCTAGAAATGTAAAATAACAGGTAGCATTGACACTGTTTCTGCTGTGTCTCCACATGGATTCGCCTTTGCAGTTTGGAAGATCATAGTGAAAACAGTAGTATTGTAGTGGCACTCTATTAGCAATGGGTATTATTGCCAACTAATTTGAGAGGTCTCCAAAGAAAGCCATGGCTTAGCTCTCAGTGGACTACATTGTTACTCCTATTTAACCTGTAGAGCGAAGTCAGTATAGCTGGGTTTATAGGTATCCACAGGAGTAATAAATAAATAACCAAATAAGCAAAACCAATCAAGTTGAAATCCTGAGGTTACATAAAGTGTAACCTTGATAAGGTCGCAGAAAATTGAAAAGAATGTGTGTTTGCTTGCACGTTTGGTTTAGAGGAAGCGAGTTTTCAAATAGTAGCCAGTACATTTGAACAGTACAAGCAGCTGTTTAAGTCTCTTCAGAATGTGGTTTCTAAGTGTTCTGGTTTAGAAGACCTGACTATTTAGGAGGTTATTAATAGCTCTCTGTCCTGCCACTCCATAAGTGCTGCCATATCATAGCAAGGTCAACAAAATTGGTAGCACATCTGCTCCTCCATTTTCAGAGTTTAACATTTTTTTGTTAACTGAGACCAGTTTTCACTACTGCAAGTGGCAAAATTTTCTACAGCAACAGTTTACGTCAGTTTATCTTTATACCTTTGGACTGTGAGTGAGTAAGACAAAGAACTCCCAGTTATGGATCCCTTTGGACTTGATTAGCTGTAGGAGCATCGCATTATTATTGCAGATGTGTTTTAAATCATTTGGAATCCAGCTCCTCACAAATACAACTTGTGTCAGTCTGGCAGTGTAACAGAACTAAACGACATCTTCAGGCAGAAGTCTCTTGATGCAAGCAAGCTCTGACTTTTTGCCATCTCCAGATGTCGTGATGGTATGTCAGAAGTGGAAGGGGCTTGAGCAGTGGGCACTGAGTGATTCTTTCTGGCAGAGCACCTCCTTGGGCATTTCTATCTGTCAGTGAAGATGACATAAGCCCTAAGGCTGTGCTAGAGGCCAGCTGGATCCATCTAGCACCTAAAATCTAATTTCTATGTCGAACATTGTGCATGGTATGGTTGTGCCATTTGTGTCTACTTTTTGCTTCTACAGAGTAATTTCAGCCATAGGCAACTTTCTGTTCAAAACACTGACAAGATAACCAAAGATGATAACAGATTTGCTGATTTGCCACAAGCTAACACATCTTCATGATTTTTTTTTAATGGTTTGTGCTTTCTAATCTCCCTAATCCCAGCTGAGAACTCAGATCTGTAAACAGTGATATAAAAATAATCTTATTTGGAATCTGTGTTACATTTGTCAGTAGCTGACTAACCTAATAACATGCAGTAGGCAATAGATGTGAATCAATTGACCTAAAAATATTTAGACTTTCAGGCAAAAGGCACATTCTTTTGACATGTTATACTTCTTTTGAGTATGGAAAACAAAGAAAACTAATGGTCGATGTGCTAGAGGGAAGAGATGCCACCTAGAGGGACCTTGACAGGCTTGAGAGGTAGGCCCATGCCAACCTCATGAAGTTCAACAAGGCCAAGTGCAAGGTCCTGCACCTGGGTCAGGGCAACCCCAAGCACAAATACAGGCTGGGCAAGGAGTAAATTGAGAACAGCCCTGCAGAGAAAGACCTGGGGGTACTGGATGACAAAAAGCTCAACATGAGCCAGCAATGAGCAAGTGCTGCCCAGAAAGCCAGCCATATCCTGGGCTGCATCAGAAGAAATGTGGCCAGTAGGTCAAAAGAGGCCCCTCTACACTGCTCTTGTGAAACCCCACCTGGAGTATGCGTCCAGCTCTGGAGCCCCCGGCACAAGAGGGACATTGACCTTTTGGAGAGGGTCCAGAGGAGGGCTGCAAAGATGATTAGAGGGCTGGAACACCTCTCCTATGAAGACAGGTGAGAGAATTGGGCTTGTTCAGCCTGTAGAAGAGAAGGCTCAGGGAAGACCTTATTGTGGCCTTCCAATATCTGAAGGGGGCCTACAAGAAGGCTGGAGAGGGACTTTTCACAAAGGCCTGCAGTGATAGGATGAGGGGTAATGGGTTCAAACTGGAAGAAGGCAGATTTAGATTAGAAATCAGAAGAAAATTCTTCACTCAGAGAGTGGTGAGACGCTGGAACAGGCTGCCCAGGGAGGTTGTGGATGCTCCATCCCTTGAAGTGTTCAAAACCAGGTTGGATGAGATCCTGGGTGGCCTGGTCTAGTGGGAAGTGTCCCTGCCGTGGCAGGGGGCTTGGAACTAGATGATCTTGAAAGGTCCCTTCCAACCTAAATCATTCTATGATCTATGATAATGATATACCTTATGGTAAATATTTGGTGTTAGCCAGTAAACATGCTCCAACCTATAGGAATCCTATGGATCATTTGCAAGTCTGAAGTATTGTGAAATATTGTAAAATACTCTATTGTAAAAACTCTATGATCTAACAAGCTGATGCAGAGAGTAGTGGAAAGATTCCCGTTGACTTTAGCATACATCAAATTATTCCCTAAGTATGACTGGAATGTTTGATCATTTAACGGTGCATGCTCTGGAGGGCCTGCGAACATGGAAAGAGAAAGAGGGCTTTCTTCCTTCTAAGTCATGAATAATTATAACACTTCACATATTGTCACTTGTTCTTTTGTTGTGGCTGTCAAAAAATATAATAGTTCTTTACACCAAAAAAAAAAAAAATGCGGGGGAAAAGAAGATACAAATTAGTATCTGTAACACACTATCATTCATTCTGGGTATATTAAATGATTTTCTACCAGGCATATTTTCGCACCTTTTGAAAAAACCTTCTATTATAGGAATCACTCATTTTATAAAAATTAAAAGCAATAATGATCAACTAATATTCATGATAGGGATTCAGTGATACTGAAACTAAATATGTCCCCAAATTCATAGGTCTTTTCTCTGGGATGCTCACCTAATCAGACTAAATAATTCTATAATTATAATTATTGCCCATGTAAAGCAAGTTTAGTCTTAGTTTTCAGATGTACTCTTTTCCTTTCTGAGAAGTTTCCAAAAGCTCAGTTAAAGTATTGACAAAGGAAAATAAACAATAGCATGGTGAGATCCATTCAGTAGATCCCAGCTGTGGCTAATGACTGTCATAAATTCAATACCAATAATCATAAAGTACTGTCTTTCATTGGCTTCTGCTGTAGAAACATAGAGGATTTTTTTTCATTCTTTCTTTAATCTTGGTGATTGGTCTCTTCTAGTTTGCCATCATACTTAAAATTGAGGAAATTATAAAGATAGTTTCATGACTGTTACTAGTATTCAACGTACTTTTCCTATACTGCAGGCTTTCATTGCAAAATATACCCATGGGAAATTCTGTTATGTCCTTCTCTAGATGCTCCTGGAGTCCAAGTTTAACTAATATGCATACTTCATCATCTAGTCTTAGTCTTGAAGCAAATATGAATGATCTTTTTAGATGAGTAGATATTGAGAATTTCGATCTGTGTTGTATCCCTTGCTTTCCAGATGAAATCACACTGCATGTCACTAAAACACTGAGACAAAATAAAATTCCAAATATTTGGGCTACTCATTATCAGAGGGCTGTACTATATTTCTTAATAAAATTAAAATGTTGAAATATTTGTGCATGATCATCCAGAATCATATATAGGTATACAATTGTGTGAGTGTAAAAATATTTACACTATATTAAAAATAAAATCCTCTGAAATATTTGCATTTCTAATGATAACACTTAGAAGCTTTCAGAAGGTGTTTGACAAATATAGATGTTTTTCACTGATGAAAGAATCTCATTTGCTGCAATATTCCCCTATTACATGGAGTGTACAGGACATTGTTAATATTTAGAATGTGCAGAAATTAAAAACAAACACAAGACAGTTTCCTTTCTCTCTCTTTTACAGCTATATCAGAAGGTGAAATGCTGACTTTTCAATTTGTGAATCCATAGCATGTTTCTGATTCCTAATTCAGAAATATCAACTAAGAGTTACCAGCAACCTCCTGTCAGTGTGAATCCTCCACTCTGACACATCAGCTGAAGTACATGGAAACATCTTTGTGAAGTCAAATGACTTCTTTAAGGTCATCCGTCTGAAATAAATACTAAGTCTGTGAGTCACTGCATTTTTTGATAGTAGAACAAGTTCTTTGTTTTGCTCTTTACATTATAAGCTAGATGTTTAGAGCAGAGGCTTTTCTCTTAGTCGTATTTGTTCTGCACAGGCTGTCTTGATATTGCACAGCCCTCAAAATAATAGAGTATTTTGAAAAGTAAAGGAAAACATTATTTGGGACAAGACTGAACCGAGTTATATTACATTATCACAAGGAGCTCCCAGATTCTATTGCTGAATTGAACAAGCAAAAATGTAGACAAATATGCATGTAGATACATGTACACACATATTCTTGTAGATATATGTTATGTACCAGTAATATTATGGACACATGTGGTCCCTGTTCTTACTGTTCTATGAAAAGATCTAATATTTTAGTAATATTAAAGTAGGAAATTCCAATTAAAAAAATATTTTACAATTTTTCTTTGTGACATACTGTCCTATAATTAAAACCAAGTACATATATGTTACAGATGTGTAAGAGTGTGTGTGGATGGGTTAATGAACTCACAATCACACCAAGTTTTGTTTTAATTTTTGAATGTAAGATAATCCAACTATTCCGAATCAGATCTTACAGTGTTGTATCTGTGTCAATTAAATTACCCAGTGTTCAAGGGTAATAAATAGCTGCAAAAAATTGACCAGACAAAAAAAAAATTAATCCTTATTGGCTAAGAATAGAGAGGGTCTAGGAAATGGACTGAAAAATAAAGAACAAAAAGTAGCTATGGCAAAGGCAGTTCTTAAATAACTTTTCTTTTCAATACTAATTTTGCACGTGGTTGGTTTTCATGCTGAAATTTTATTTTATCTCTAGTAAGGAATTTCAAAGGGTCCAAAATGTGCCATCCCAGTTGTCCAATGCAACGTTTTTTCTCAAGGACATGAAACCTCAACCCATGGATGTGTATGAATGACGGGGAAGAGTAATCTGTTTTCAGAAACCTTAAGAAGGATTTGAGAGTCTGACTTAAGAAATCTTTGAAATATATTATAGATTCTTCTATGACATGAAATGTATCAAAATAAATCCTCATACCTTACTCTGTCACAACAACAGTATGCAACTGGTAGTCCAGTCTAAGTGGAAAGAGATGGTTGAGGATGCATCAAGATATCATATAATCCTCTTCTAATTTAGCAGGATCAGAGTTGCGTAACCAGCAGCAACTGTTAAGAAAATCTTGCAATTAGTTTCTGAAACATTCCTTCAGTAACATGCCACACTAATGGATTTATATGCTAGAAACAGAAATTAGAAGACACCACAAAGAAAAATTCTAACGGAAAAATTTAATTATATATTGAAAATGTTGCTAAAGTCTCCAAAAGTCTTTAAAAGAGATCGCATTTCCATTTTTCTTACATTTCATGGTATTTATTGCAGCAGAAGCATCAGTCAGACATGATCTCATTACAGAAGGATTCTCTGTAAACTTGGAATGAGGGTTCTGTATTTGAAAATTGTTGCCAAGATAGTTATGCACAACAATGGTGGTTCTTCTGCAGTATCCNTCCTTCTTATCCTGTGGTGACCAAAACTGGACACAGTACTCAAGGTGCAGTCTCACGAGTGCCGAGTACAGAGGCACGATCATCTCCCTACTCCTTGATTACTTTCTGTGTTTTAGTTCCTTTGTACTCTCCCAATATGTCTACCTATTATATTAGAAAAGCTAGATATGACACCTCAGACTAGTCCTTTCAATGCCCATTTATTGATCTATTGCATGTGAATTTGTGTAGCCCCTTCATGACCCTACTGATAACACCTACCACCATCAGGCCAATAAAATACATGTTTGATTATAGTGAAAAAATGCATAACAGAAAAATCTATTTTAAATATATCTCAGTACAGAAATCCCAGTCTTGGGAATATACAGTACATGTAAATCATTTGGTCATTACATGAACTGAACCTTACCTACAGCTCTCCTGCAGGTGATGGGATTGCTTATTCCTTCTCCATATTTTTATTTCCTTGAGAGTTGAATGTTCACCTCCTACAATGCAGGAGGTTTAACACAGTCAAACTTTGTGAAATGCTTTGGGACGTTAAGGAAGAAGAATCCATATAAGCGAAAAATATTTTTTCCTATGATCTCCTCTTTGACCAACACTACTCCTTCACTTTGGAAAAGGCTGGCAGAGTGTTTTCAACTTCATTTACACACTAAGAGTTTAACTTAACAAGGCAAGAAAGAACAAATGGAAAATGGAGCTAGGACTTCCAGTTTTGGTTTAAGATTAGCTCTACAGAAGGAGAGTAGATACTGAGCTGAAAATTGGAACACAGCAGCACATTTGTTACTAGATGATGGAGAAAGATGAATGAAATAGGGTGTTGCTAATAGGGACATATTCATCAAATATATGTCCATTTTGATAGTAAAATGCTAAGCCCTTTCACAAATAGCATCAGTTTAGCGCTACTGCTGTTTTTAGTGTATGCTGACTGAACTGTGGAGCTTTGGGATGTACACCTAAAAGAAAAATTCCTCATACTTACAAAGCAGCTTAGATTAGATAAAAGAGGTGTACGAAATCACAAAATCCTTACTTGGGCAAAGCTCCCATTTGTCTCAGTAGTATTGCTGCTCAGATAATTGTTGCATTCAGAGATAGGACAAGGGGCAACAGGCACACACTAGAACACAGGAGATTCCACCTAAATATAAGGAAAAACTGCCTTAATGTGAGGATGACAGAACACTGGAACGGGCTGCCCAGAAAGGTTGTGGAATGTCCTCTGGAGACTTTCAAAACCTGCCTGTATTCATTGTGATTCATTGTGATTGCTGTGCAACCTGATCTAGGTGAACTTGCTTTGACAGGGGGTTTGGACTATATGATCCCCAGAGGTCCCTTCCAGCCTCTACCATTTTGTGATTCTGTGATTTTCATCTGATTAACAAGGTATGAAAATATACACCAGAACAAGGCAAATACACTGTCATCCAGTTTCTGATTTCAGCACCAAAAATCAGATTAGATAAGAGTTTCTGTCACTCTGTATTATGCTTTTACATTCTGGTATAATTACAGGTGTAAATGGCAAGAGCTTCAGAAGAATTTCTTTAAATGTAAAAAGTTTTCCTCCTATGCCAATATTTGAGCAATGCCTAGGTAACCAATTAAGACCAAATTACTTCAGTCAGACAGTACATGAATTAACCTGAAGCCATCGTCAAGTTCACTTATCCCAGGCTAGGCAGCAGACAGTTTCTGTATTCCACGAATACTCATGCTTGTCATAAGCTGTCTACATCCACTTTCTAAAGGAAATTGGCGTGCAGACTGGCTCTCTCCATATTTAACGCTAGCTTCAGTAGTAATTAAAAATTAGGAGAGATCTTCAGGAAATAAATTAATTATGCATGCAATATGCACCAACTAAATTTGGATGCACAATTAGATGACTAATCATAGCTTGAAAAGGTTGAGAATTGCAGTTGCACACGTACAAGGATGCTGGTGACCTATCCTAGCCCAGATGCCTGTACTTTCCTGTTTAGAAGCTTCCTAGGCTACTACTAAGATCTGTTAGTCAGGTATTTGACACACCTGTAACACATGATAATGTCTGACAAACTATTTACGCTGGCAATACTAGCAAGTGTAAACATCAAGAGTCCAGAAACTTCAGTATCTGAGTTTCTTTTCTCAGTAATGGGAATATCCTTATCCCCATTTTTGTGGAGTTTCAATGCAAATCTCTCCAGAAACTTGTATTTGCAACAAATCAGTGTTATTAAAAAGATGAAAACCTCCATTTGGGCTGGCATGTGGCATAATATTTATGCATATAAAGCTCTAGGGGGAACGATAAGTTACATCTGTCTTTTAACTACTATCCACTTGAAAACCTAAGGCTATTTAAAGGCAAATAGTAACAAATTTAGGAATAGTTACTTGCAATGCTGCATATTCTGCTGTATTTCCCATGTTCAACATCACATGTTGATCACTAGTCATTTGACAGCTTTAATAAGCTATTGCCTAACCATTTGACTAGCTCATCCCAGATTGAGCCCAGTTTTACCTTTTCAGGGATCACTTAATCTTCTGGTGGAAGTTCCCAATACAGTCAAATTTGGTTTTGAGGAAAACTACAGCTTTAAAATACAATCAATTCTTTCCAGTTTACTCAGAGGCTTTTTAAACTTTGTACTTTGTTTTATTCTGTTTTGTTTGATACACTCATATCCCAAACATGGAATTGTTTAGGTGTTAACAGTGGAACAACGGAATTGTTTAATTTCTAACTGTTTAAGTGCAAGCATGAAGTACACAACTGTCATCAGCTGTTAAAGGGTTTTCATTCAGGAGCTTAAAAGTACAGAACGGGGGTTCCTCAGGTCACAGAGCAAGTGAGTGATAAGAGTGGATGACTGGCATGCAGTTCTCCCAGTGTGCACTTCAGCCTCCACTGCTTTTCTCTAGAAGCAATAGCTTTCTTGTGCATCTGAGTATAAAAAAGTTAGTGGATGATTATAAAAAGAAAAAAACTAGGGGAAAAGGCTAGCTTTCTGCTTTTCTCTAGTACTTCTTTTTTTGACTGATTCTGGAATCACCTGATGTAACACCTGATGTGAGTGAAATACAGCCCTGAAGGCAGACTATGTAGCTATTTAGGAACGTGATAAGTCACATTATAGACCAAAATATAACAAGCAGCATTATATCTTACTCAAATGCTGAAAAGAAGAAAATCTTTTTTTTTTTTTGGATATGCCATTTAGACATTAATATCTGTAGAAAGTATTTCCTGTGAGAAATATCACAGTGGTGTGGTCAGATTTGCCATTTTTATAGCCTTTTCCTCCCTCCCATCAAAAGGGAGAAATATGAAGAATATAAGGCCAAATTCCCATGTTGTAATCTACAATGAGTAATATTTTACTCTGCAAGTAATCTTTAGTAATCATATTCTCTTGAATGGAACAATGTAAAAATAAAATACCAGTCAAATCAGTCGGAACATTTTCCTCTCTTTAGATGGGATAGTATTTCTGCAAGTTCAGAGTTAACAAAATAAGAAAATTCCTTGGAAATGCCCCTCCAACTGATGTCCTATCAGAAATCTGACAAGTTAAACTGTATCTTCTCCACCACTTTGAGTTTGTTATTCAGCCTGTTATATAACTTTCATTTTACTAGGAACCAGTGTTAAGTGGCGTGAGGTACATCTGCAAAAAGTAGTATTTCCTGCTCCTGAGAAGAAGCACGAGTTTAGGCTGCACAAGTGCACCAGTGACAAGTGCTCACTCTTCTGAGATGTAAATGTTTCTAATGTACTTACACAACTCAGATGCACTGCTAGTGAAAAAGAAAGTCAGCCTATACTTCTGACAAGGTCACAGAACAAAGTAGTGTCAGATCATAAGAGGTAGAGATGCAGGAAAAATTATTTCTAATAGGGATTAGAGTGCTTTAAGTGTTTTGTTACACTTTCATTCTTCAGAAAAGCATTTTTTACAATCTTGTCTCAAAAATTTAACATCTGACTTGTGTAATTATCATTAAAGACCACTACTGTAAGCATATTTATTATTTTGAGAGAGGATATTCAAGACATGAATGGTGAAAGGAGTAGGATATCAGGTAACACCTAAAAATGCTGTGGCTGTATAACACAAATAAATGACAAATATTAGCATAATGTATACTTAAAAATGTCATTTCAAAACTCTTGGGTTTTCTTAGATTGTTCTAAACAAGAATATGTTCAACCCTTTTTTCTTGGAATATATGAACAATTTATACTGTGTCTTAATCTTGTAAATGAAATCTTTGTGCACCACTATCTGTACCACCACTGACTGTCCCTGATATGTTACTCTTTGTAAATTAAGTTGTTGTTACAACACACTATCCAATAATAAATGAACAACAGTACTAGACAGCCCCAGTGTAGCCCACAAGCCATTGTCTTAGCAATGCGCATATAACTAGCTTCTTCATATGTGTTAGCTTATATATATATATTCTTTTTAGTGTTTAAAATTATTCAAATTTTGGTGACTAGGGGGTATGCATCACCTGATGATGAGAAGAAAAAAGGGAAAAAGAGGAAAAAAAATAAAGCTAAAAAAGCAAGGTACCAGATGTCAGCCTTGTTGTTGCATTTATCTTATAAGTAATGTGTCAATTTTTTCTTTAACAAGCACATCCTGTATTGTGTGTATCCACTCAGTCATTGATGGAATTTCTGTGCTTTTCCAGTTTCTCACAATGACACTTTTTGATGCCATGATCACGGCTGAGAGCGGAGGTCACCACACTGACTCCTGGTCAAAAATTTCCGGCATAGCAAAATAAAAGATGTGTCAATTTGTGTTTGGTTGTTTTGGAAAGTGGGGATTTCTTTTTTATTTGTTTTAGTCTAAGTGACAGACTTTCTGGATGAAGCCATTCACCACTCATTCTTCCTTCTTTCAAACAATTTGCAATACAATTATTTTTAGTTTTCTGATGTTACCTTTATATGCTCAACAGTTCCTTTTGTGTGTTTAGTTCTAAAAGGATGATAACACATGACACAATTTAAATTTATGTGCAGCATTAAGAAAGAGGATACTCCTTTCTGTTACACCTTATCTAGGTTTGTGCAATGAATCTTTGAAGTACAATTTAAGGAAAAAAATAAAAAAGGAGGTTCCCTTGTGTTCAATATTGTTTTTCTGCTTTTATCAGCAGCAGTTAAGAGACAAATCACAGTATAAGCATGTTATGTTCATGCAGATATTTTCTGTATATAAATAACAAAAGCTACCTCTGACAAGCATTCATTTTTCTTTCATTATTCCTTCTAGGTTTACAGCATTTTGTCTTCATTACATAGCCTATAGTTAGCAACATGAACTATTTCCCAGTTGAGATCATCAGTTTCCTCATCTAAGCAGACATAAAGCAAGGCTTTGCAGAGCCTTTGCTACTTCAGTTCATAGTCCTGAGATGGTGACAAACATTTGGAAAAGTACATTTTTATGACTAAAATGCTGTTTAAATTCAGACCTTTCCTACAACCAAGGGCTAGACTCTAAAATTGGAGAGTTTATAGTGACAATGGGTGCTCTCAGATTCCCAAAGTAGTTTATTTCACTTTAGAGTCATGTTTCCTATTCAGAGACTGTTAATAGAAAGGATATCTGGAAACTGCCCAATATTATCGAAGCAGGGTTTTCTAAACTGTTTTAGAGTCAGTCCATGTCATGATAAGGCAAATTCAGAAAACTCTGACAGGTAAATCTCATTTAAGTCCTCCAACCATGTTAATATCTTAATATCTTATAAATTAGTTATATGGAGTATGAAATTACTTTGCATTAAAGCACATTTTTTTCAGAAGATATGTTAATCATTGATTACAAAAATTTCGTTATTGATTTTTTTTGCAACAAATGTACAGATACCAGGAACATGGCTATTTAAACAGACACATTGGGCATCAATATAGTAGTGCTAAAGAAAATCAATACCATTTTTACTATATGTTACTCCTTCCTTGGCTTCAAGTAAAGGTTATCCCCTAAATGTGTGAAATGAATAACATAAATATTATTTAGCACATTTTTTGCCTTTGTAGTCTAGCTTAGGCTGAGAAAATGAATTTTAAAAATATGTCCATACAAGCCAACATTTTGTACATACTTCTGTCTCCTTTCAATACAAAATACCTATCTAAACTTCCTCTTTAGCAGTCTCAAAACCTGAATTAATTTTTTTTCCCACTAGGAAGAGAGAGAATAAAATATTTTGCCATGACAGTTGTATTCATCAACAGATATATGAAGTATCACTACACTTCTACCACAGTAGAATTTCTTCTCATTTCCTTTACATAGAAAAGCCCAACAAATACATCTAAATAACAACTCTGAGTTATTTCCACTTCAAGTATTTCCATGCTAGATTGGCTGAGATGAGACAAAGCCCCCAAAATGGCCATTAGTGTTTTGTGGATCTATCACTCTTCATTCAATGAGTGCTCATGAGAGAAGTGTGAAACAGACAGATCTTCTTCAAGGTCAAACATTTTTTCTTCTCACAAGGAATGTTCCTTTTGCTTTCCCCCCTGCCCCACCACTCCAAGCACAAACACAAAATGCAGGACTCATCCTGGATGTAGGAGAAGTTCTTGTCACTCATGGCAAAATAAATAAATAAGTAGATAAAGAAATAGATGAATCACATTCTTACTGGAATGTAAAAAATATAAGAAAATGGAAGACAAGTTGGACAGAGACTTAGACTTCTGTTAAAAGCAGAAAAAAAACAGGTAAGTCCCTGACCTGTCACTAGCTGTGGTATGTGGGGAAAACATCTTTTAGGCTACTAAAGTACCAGTATCATCAAAAAGCGATACACAGGCAGTTCATTTAACTCATTTAGGATAATTATCTCTTATGAGAACTGAGGCAAAACAGTGCAAGAAAAAATAAGGGTCATATCACAATAGAACAGGGAATGGTGCTTACAAACGCTTAAACACATAGATCAATATCTCTGTTGAAGAAACATAATAAATACATCATATTTTTCTTTAACAATAGACCTGGATTTCTCTGCTAGAAATCACAATAGCAATATATTACTTTAAGTTGCTGGCCTAAATGCTAGTCCTTGATCTTGACAGCTGTAATATTTTTGGCCAGATATGGCAATATAACAAGCGGTGTGGGGTTACTAGTGCCTGTTCAGTGAATCCAGATGGTTTCCTTGCTGATACAGATTTCACAGTGAACATTTAAGTCTGTAATATAAACAAGTATAAGAGTAATTGCATGTGAATGAAAAGAGTCTCCCGTGGGGAAAAGGCTATTGCTCTCTTAATACACTGAGGGAACCTATTTAAGGTCACAAAATGTAAAGCGCCCAGGATGCTTAACATTAGTGTTATTTCTTCAGGAAGCAAGAAGGAACAGATTTCTGAGAATTGGTCTCAAAAATTTCTTTGAAGATCTTTCTCCAGTTTACCCTGTTGTTAAAACTGCAATGATGGGCCTTGTTATATTAAAACTTCTTTATTTAAGGTTTTAGCTAGATGCAGCAAAACAGGGAAAAAAAAAATCAGGAGGGAAAACAAGGCAACTCCATTTTCTTCCTCTCAGGGGCATGCTACTGTAAGTTTTGTTTATGTGTTTGTATGGCTACAATGTAACTCCTCTGTTGTGACCTGGTGCTAAGCCTGTCAAATTGAGTACTTCCAGATAAGCTCTGCCTAAAGGCTGTTTAGGTGTTTTGGTCTTTTTTTCCTTTTAAGACTATTTTTCCTTAGTGTTTGTAGTCTATAGTGGGTCTGTCTGAGCTGATTTTCCCCATACAGCCCTCATGCTGCAGTACTGGGAGCCAGAGGGTGTTGATAATACACCTGTGTTATGACTAGCACAGCACCAAAGGTACGGGGGGGGCAAGATCTGGGAGGGTATACAACCCAGACAGCTGACCCGAGCTGACCAATAGGATATTCCATACCATATGCCATCAGCTCAACTATAAAGGAAGGAGGACGGGGGGAATTCGGGGGGGAAGATATTTGTCCTCCGAGCAACCAGTACGTGTTCTGGAGCCCTGCTTCCCGGAACAGGCCCGACACCACCTGCAGATGGGAAGTAGAGAGTAACAGCTTTGATTGCTTTTGCTTCGCACGCACGGCCTTGCTTTCTCTGCTGTTTATTAAAACTGCTTCTTATCATAACCCACAGGTTTTTCTTTTCCATGTTATTCTCTCCCTGCTTGCCTTGCTGATGGAGTTTTGGTGGGGGGAGTGATAGAGGGACTAGGGGTGGGCACCTGGCACCCAGCCAAGGTAAACCCACCACAAGTCAGACAGAGGAACCAAATGAAACTTGCATTCAAGTTGATAAACTCTGAAGTGCACTCTCAGTAGACAATTTTGGTGGCTTGCTGAGGCACAATTCATGCCATTTCACTACTTCTTCACTTTCCCAGGCTCAAAATACATATTATTTTTGATAACAATTAGCTGAAAGACCATCACAGACCCACCTGACTGCTAGGCTGCATTATTAGCAGGTATGTTTTCAAAGGACTGAAAAAAGTTACTTAGCTATAACAGCTTTGAAAACTTACATTAACACCCCCACCACTGCATCTCTGCCCAAGAGAAAAAAACCCCCCTTTTTTTCCTTCCCTGTTCAGTGTCATGCTTCCTGAACAACATATATGGACAGACTCTTTGGTTCTTAATATTGTAACTTAAGCCTTTGCATCCTCATGGTTGGGCGGAGTGAATGTAGAAGTACTCTGTATGCAATGTACTTCCTTGTAGCTTATTAATGACAGCATTTTTTCTTCTTAATATTCTGTCCATGTTCCTGTTCACAGGAAGGCTGAATGATGTAGACTGTTTCTTGAAATCTTTGCCTTGATGATTTTTGCTTCCTTTATCCATGTCAGCATGAGGTACAGTCAAGAAATAAAAGTCTGTTTTTGAGATACTGATAGGAATATCAGAGTTCTCCCCTTCCCACCCCTCCCCTTCACTCTATCCCTTTTCTTTTTTGAGCAAATGATAAATTTTTATGTAGGGCTTTCTCTCGGAATCAGATTGATTTTTTCTTTCTGTTCAGTGTTCATCTGTAAATCCTACCAAAAAGAAGTCTGCAAACAAGTCAGCTTCTTCTGAAAGGTAATTCCCATTCTGAAAATTCATTCCCACTCTTGTGCTTTTTCAAGGTATTTACTCCACACCTTCACCCCCTGTCCTCCCCACCCCATAAATTCTGAACCTTTTTTGTTTCTATAGTGAGCTAGCAGAATACTCATTAATAATGCCATATATGTTACATGTTCTGCAGTGATCCACAATCTTTTTCCTTCTTTTTCATTGAAAAATGTGATAAGCAGAGAGTTATTAATTCTTCCTCTGTTACTATTTTAAGATGAGGTTTATAACTTATTGTGAAGCATTTGGCAAGTTACCGAGCATTGCTTAAAGAGCTTTCCACTCTGTGATACAATATGAAAGCTTCCTTTTATCCTAAGGGCTATATTAAATCATATAAAATTCTTGAAGAAAGAGTAAAAAACTCAGCAGATTTTCTTCATCAAAAATCAGCTGGTTTACCTGACCTAACTCTCAGATGAAAACTGTGTTTAAAGAAAGTAATAATTTATATTCCCCTAATTTTTACTAGAGATAACCAGATTCACAAGCCCAGGAACAGTATTCCTACATAAGCTTATTCTTAATGCCATATAGTATATTGTCCTGGTTTGGCTGGGGTAAGGTTAATTTTCACCAGAAGCTGGAAAAGGGCCACAGCCAGGATAGACAACCAAACCAGCCAATGGGATATTCAATACCATATTGATACCATACTGATATCATGCCCACTATATAAAGGCCAGGGTCAGGTCAGTCTGGGAGCACTCTCAGTCTGGGTTGGTGCTACCAGTTGGGAGCTCGCTTGGTCTGTGGTTTATATCAATTGCTTTATATATTGTTTCATTTCTGCTGCTGTTATTACTGTTGTTCACTTTTCCTTGCGCATTGTTGTGTTAAATTCTTCTTATCTCAACTCATGGGGTTTTGCATTTTTCTCCCTCTTCTCCTTTCCATTTTGGGGGCAGGAGAAACAGTAAGCGAGTGGTCATGTGGTGCTCAGCTCCCAGTTGGGTCTAAACTATGACATATATTCTTGATCAGCCACACATAAAGAGGATTTACTCTTCATGAATGTCTTCTGATGTGTCAGCAGCCCTAGTTTTAGAGACTCCTAAAAGAAGAACACAGAGATAATGCTCCAAATATGACCCCAGGCACACCCAGGAGGCTTTAAATCTGCCTGTCAACAGATATAGTCTAAAAGAAAACATTTTAAATACTTTCTTTTCTGTCCTAAATAGTACACAAAATAGATAAAGCCAATATCTGAGAAGATCAAACTATTACCTTTACCAAAGGTTGAAAATGCAAGAACATTGGATTCCTTATCCACATGGATACAGGAGAAGCTGGCAGCCTCCATCCTGTATGAGAGCTCATGAACAGCTATTCAGGCTCATGAACAGCCATTCAGGTCAGCTATGGCTTGACGACAGTTATTCTTTTCACAGAGGTGCTTACTAGTGCTTTTAAGGACTCTATTCCACAGAAGCTATATACAGAGGAATAAGGAAATCAGTCTCCATCTAATGGTAGATTGCAATACAAATGTGTCACATTTATTATTGTAACAGTTTAATGTCACTGCTAGCATGGCAAAGTGGGCAGTAGAAGGTGTCCACTATTAACACCATTTTTAACTTACCTTTTGCACATAATTGTTCCTTTGTCTATACTGATTAGCAGTATTTGGCGTATGGCGGGATTGTTCTAATAGAGGAAACTAATAAAATACCTCGTGCAAAAACCATACACATTAACCCTGCTTCCCTCTGTATTCAGTTACCAAAAGCAGGCACTTCCCTTATCCATAGTTTTGAGCGTATCTCTCCAGAATATTCTGTACCCATGTAATTCTGATGCATATCTTCTTCACCCAGTTCACCAAACAGACTCCTATTTTTTGGAAAGAGCAAACCTCCCAGTCCTCACAATTTCTTGCATGATCAGGCTTTGCTGGGCAGTGCAAAGCTATAGGTATCACCATTGATACTTTTTATTTGTTATTTTCTTCAGCTGTTTCAATACATAAAAGGAGTTAAAATTACTATTTCATTTAGATATAAAACAACTTACACATTTGCAATTGTCTCCATAACAAAGATGACTTAGAACATGTAATATAAATACAATTTCCTCATACTTATATTCTACAACAGACCTTTAAAATGTTTCAAGATGTACTTGAGGTTATTGGACTTTCAAGAAAACAATAGATTTTTCAAATAGACTACAAGGGTCATCTTAGTATGTCTTGTACTGTGTATACCTTCTGGAAATTAACATGCCCTTCTTTTTATGCAAATTATTCAAAACATTGTTGTTGGGTTTTTTTATCTTAAAACATGAAGAACTAATTATGTGCTTAAATAGTAACTTAACTTAAAAAGTTATGCAAACACAAATTTGATGTCAAGCAACTAGGGAATATTCTCTTTTAGGTTGTTAAACCAATAATGCAATTAAACCATGGCAGAGAACCAAGATAAACAATCATAGACAACAGTACCATAAAAGTGTATAACCCCATATCTTCTTTCTTTTTATATTCATGTGTTTATAGCAAGAAAATAGAGACGTGTATAATAGGTATTTTGTTCCTTTTTTATGCACATAAATATGCACACCAATATTACTACATGATATAGGAGGAGGGAAGCTTACCTCTCTTCAATGCTTATAGTCACCTTCCTGAGAAATCTGAGGTAAAGTAAAATGTGACACAAACATAGATCACAAGTGAACAGGATTCTGCCCTCATAAGAAGAGCTTTCAAAAAGTCTTAGAAGTTCCTGATAGTTAGCATAATTGAAAACTTGCTCTTCAAGAAAATAAAACACCAACCCAGAACCTTTTTAGAAGTGTGTGAACAGCACTGTCAGAAACTGCAAAAGCAGTCCTAGACATTTTGACAGAATTTGAAGAAACACTAGGAATGATATAAGCAGTTTTTAGTACTTCAGTATATTGGGTAGTTGAGGCTGATGACTTTCATAGGAAAGCAAACAAAAAAATATTCCTAAGTCCTTCTAACTTCCAAAATGTGATCCTGTAAATGGAATAGGGTTTTACTGTAAATCATAGATAAATTGAAGAGCTCTTTCCCCCTACTTCCCCCTTCCATCCCCCTGAATTTTAAGGGCATGTTCCTGATCTTTTGACTACATAGGGAAGATTATAATGAAGGCACTAATTTAGTGTGATTTTCCCTTTCAATGTGTACAGTTTAATTACTCTGTGAAAACAACAGAAATAGAGATCTACCGTTGTTTGCCATCAGGCAAATGAACACAAGCTGAAACAGCTATTAACATAATGGAAAAATTTTAGAGGACAGAAGAGGTATATACTAACCACAGTGAAGGATGGATGGATTTCACAGTTATCTACAGTGAGGATGTTAGATATTAAACAGAAATACAGAAAGAAAATGTATATGGCAGGATTCATTTCATGTTAAAATTCTTGCCTCGAATAGGTGACAAATTTGTCTTCAGGAAAGAAAATGGAATATTGTGATCAACTAGAGCTATCACTGCAGGGAAAAAGTTTGTTGCAAGCTAAACCTGTCTATTTTTAGTTAGGTGCTAGAAAAAAAGCCAAAATAAAAAGGGAGAACCATGAAACTATACAATGCAGTTCTTTCTCCACAGTCTTGATTCACTTATCCACTTTGGTATTCTTTCAGAAACTAACTCCCTGCTGTAGGGAATTTGCAAGAAATCTGCATGATAGTAATTATTCACTGTAATTTTCTGCAAAGACTAAGCTCACAAAAAAATTGTTTTTTTTCCTTTTTTTTCTTCTTTTTTTTTTTTTTTTGGCCAGTTGCCTCTGTATAATTAATGTTGCATGCTAACATACAGGACTCTGAATTACCCATATTTAATAAAACATTACAAAACTCAAACTGTGTAAGTCCTTCATCATTTCATCAAACATTCCCTCTGGGTGGTTGACACTGGAACTCAGTCAAGGAAGACTTCTACTATAGTAATACACCTTCAGTCTTTGATCAGTGTTTGAAGCATGTCCAGAGTATAGCTATTATAAATTACTTACATTTATAATAACTTAGGACATCATCTTTATTTTTTTCCCCTTGAAATATCATTATTTACATTCATCTAGCTCCATGCCACAAGAAATTTAATCTTGTTCTGTTTTCCCACTGGGCTTCCCCCACATTCTTAAATTCGATCATCTGTTAATGTTAAGCATGTAAATTAACTTCCATGCAATTTTTGCATTAAGTATCTAAACATGATTGTACTTGATTCAGTGGAAAAACTCATTAGTTCTAGAGGTAGCAGGATAGCTCTTAGAACTTTTTAAATTGAAAGTACTTCTAGTATTATTAGTTCACTGTGTTATGATACCTTATTATTTAGGACTAAATATATGCTTACATATATACATATGGATTTGATAACACTTTGGATCATACTTGTGTCTGTGAGCTTTTACTGACCTTATCCAATATACCCATAATTCTGTTTGTTTATTATAAGCCTCTTCATAGTCTCCCTAGGTATTCATTTATTAGAACAGGTCAAGCACTGTCTGAATGTGGCTGCTCTGCTTCCAGACCTAAAGCAAGGCCAACTCAGATGTCAGCATCATCTTCCCATCTTGCAGTTCTAGAATGAGTATGAGATTTTGGCAACTTTGCATCAAAGGCGTAGGCAGGCTAGAAGATTTCCAAAGCTTCCATGTAAGTAACAGAGTATATTCATTAGTATCAGAGGAACTTTAGTGTTAATTTAGGAAATTTAACTTTAAATTTTCTATTTTGATACATATTTTGATGGCATCTCCTTTGGTTTAAAATTCAGTATGAAACAAATTTTGTATATGCAGTATCAAAATTAATTTATAAATAAAATATATATAAAAATTAGAGTAAGTCAATATTAAAATTAATTAATCTTTTTTTTTAAAAAAAAAAAAAAAGTAAAGACAATGTATTATAGTTTTACATTGCTACAACAGTTTCCTTTCTAACTTCAAAGTTTGCTACAAAGATAATGAAGTAAAGTTTTCCTTCCTTGGGCCCAGAAGCTACATGAGCAAGTGTGAAGGGAGAAGCATGTTCTGCTACAAAGTTCAACTTGTTCACAATAAGAAAATGGTGTCAAAAAAGGATGTGGGAGTCTCCTTCCTTGTTGCATTAGAGGTGGCTCTGCTAGAGATCATGCTTTGCTCCAGGATTTCTATGCTTCATGAACAATTTATCTGACAGTGAGACAAAATATTATACTGTACTCTGCACTCTACACACAGTCCTATCAGCTAGAAAAACTAACTGCTACCCAGCTGTGCTCTAACTTACATCGGAAGAATTGTTTACTTCCTTACAGATGCTTCTAAACTAGTGGTGGAAGTAAATGAAATGGGATGCAGAATTGTTTGCTAGAAGAATCTTTTCCAATTCTATTGGGCATGGTCATCTCTTGCCTGCTTTGGCCATTTTTCTCACTGTGAAAAGGACTGTAAGATCCTAGATAAAATCTTAGGAGACTGTCTAAAATCTTAGCTAATTCATGTAAATAAATGAATTAAAAGAAATTAATCACAAGATTTGGATATTTAGTTCTACAATCTTCCAGGGTTTTTCCTAATAATATACTCGCAAACTATACTCATACAAAGACATAATTACTTGCTTTAAAATAAACATATGCACAGAAAACCTTGCAAAGCTGGTAACAGCAGTCTTTTTTTATTGTTCTCATATTACATCACTTTATTAGAGACACAGGTGACTGCTCAAGATAGAAGCCAAAGAGGAAGCACATGTTTTCTAGGAAGAAAAGAATGCACAGAATGACCATGAGCATGTCTTTAAGTCAATGGCAAACATTGAAAAATATTTGGGATAAACATAAGAAAGCAGTGAATACAGTGAGTCTTCAGCACTACAGTGCTTCAGTAATGTCATTTTAACCACAAGTTAGATCTGAAGAGAGATCTGACTATTCCCACCTCAACTTGGATAAATTCACTTAGTACTGTCTTGTTACTTTGGTTTTAAGTCTCTACCTCAGTCAAGTTTTTGAAGTGCCGCTTGATATTGAAGTAAAAATGTTTCTATTAATTTTCATGATAGAGGTGCCAGATTAACTTTGTCAAGTTCTAACATCTTTCACTTCATTCAGTAACAAAAGAAAGAACACCTTTTCTGCTTTCAAAGTATTTTTTTCCTGAAGTTTTCTTTTTAAAAATATGTGGTCCAAAAGCCACTTAACTCCCAGAGGAACAGACTTGTTAAAACATTGCTTTTGAAATAGAAGAGTGATATGAGCATTTCTGGAAAATTGTCCTAAAGAGTTCTGATTTAGAAGGTATTTAAATATGTATTTAAGGATATAAGAAATCCCCATGAAACTGGAGTAAAACTAGATCTGTGATTATGTGCTTTTAAACTTGTGGTCTGTATTTGCATTTATTTTTACAACAAATGCAAACTGTAGAAAGAAAAGCACTAAGTTATTTCAAAACTCAAAACATGTAATGTAAAAACTGGGGCAAAAATATCTTAGAAGCTGGTAACAGCAGTATGCTGCAGCCAATAGTACAAGTGACAGGGACAGAATCACAGGATTAGAGGTATCGTCTGACATGTGCCAGGAGGTGCAAGCAATCTTAATCTAACATTAATCGACATGTGATTCTTACAATTTAATAATATATGCTAGTTCATAAATGGGCACATAATTGGAAACTACAGAGCCACTTATTCTTGAAAGGGAAGTGTCAGGAGGTAAGAAGAAGGGGCAGAGGAGGTTAGATAATAGCATGCCTCTAGCCCTGAGATGTGGTGTGACTGCTACCACTGCTGTGGGAGCCACTACCACTGATAACAATGCTCACACACTCTGATTTCAGTTTCTTCCTAAGCATGCACAGCCTTACCTAACATCATCTATGACATGTGAGACAAAACTAAAGGTGTTATGAAGCTCTTTTGAATTTCAGCATAATAACAGTTAAGAACAAACAAGATAAGACTATGCAGTGCTTACTAAAACAGAAAAGGACATGAGTGTTGGGGGTGGTGGCTTCAACAAGAAGCAAAATCTCTGGCAATTTCTTTGATAAATTCCTAGTTTTGTTCCCAGCTTCCCAACATCTTTACAAATCATCTGTAATAATGGGGAGCTCTAAGGTACCTCCATCTGAACTCATGCATTCCACCCTCAGAGCTTTTTCATTCACTATCACACAGAAAATGAAGATACTCTCTTTCAGCCTCCATTTTATTAAGTTACAGAAGCTAAACTAGTTAACTTTCACAAAGCAGATTTCTTCTTCCCTCACAGTTATCCAGATTATATTACCTTTTGATTCCTTCTCAATTGTATGTCATTAGCAAATTTCACCAACGTGCTCCTAGGGAATGTGTTAAGTAAAAAAATTAAACATAAACAACTCTAAAGTGGTCTTTGAGGAACCTCTTTCCAACACAAGATTAATCAGAAGCCTTAATCACCCTGAACATTCTCTTTATCAAAACCTGTTTGAATCTTCTGCTCTAGTCAAAGTATATATAAACATACATTTTGCACTAGTTAATGAGCTTCTCTTTTCAAGATGAACTAGTAAATTCTGTATGCCTCCATATCAAAAATCCTGAAGTCAAGATTCAGGATTAATGTTTCTGTGTTAACTTCATCTAGAAAACCAGACATTTTAATGAAAGATACCATGTTACAGCAATATAATTTGCCATTGGTAAAACGTTTGGATGGGTAAAATATTTTCACGTGTCCATTTACATCTGTAATTCTTTCTGAAAAAAAATGTTCTAAAGTCACTCATGTTATCAAGCTCAGAATAACCTGACCATTCAAGTACCAGCCCTTTCAAAATCCTGACAGGATACTGTCCATTTAATCTAATTTGAGCACATAACATTTTTTAAATTCTATTTCATATGTAATCATCATTTTTGTTTTCCTTGCATTTTTTTCACATTATTCACAGTGCATGTATCCTCAAATGTGACAACAATTGTGTTGAACAAAGGTATTCAATTTTATTTTGAATTTTTACCTATATTATCTTTCTCATTTCATAATGCCAGGCTCATTCTTTTTACCTAAATGGCTGAAGAGCATACTACTCTTTATTTTTATTCAGTTTGGAAGTTTTAAGACTTTAAACTGTCTTTTTGTCTCCTCTCTGCTTTACAATCTTAGACATTAAATGAACTTCAGTATCTATAGAACAATTAAACACGTAGTGGGGAAACTTAAGGAAAACTAAAAAAACCCAGAGGAAACAAAACCTCACATAGTTTGGCAGATTACCATTGCAAAAATAATATCTTCTATACAGTGTAGAAGAATGACTGGATTGTTTTTTTTCATCTGACCCTGATTGATATAGTCAGCGGTCTTCAAAGTATTGTTGTATACCAGAGCAACTTGTCCCTGAGTAAAAAAACCATGAGCTAGATTTTGCAGAAGAGAAGAACATGTTACTTGAGCTTCATTTAGATGTCATCATATTAGAAGTCTGAGAATTTTTTTTAATTTTGTTTGTTTGTAAAATCAAATGCACTTTTGTGGTCTCTTAGTTCTCCTCTTTGTAAAAATGGATGAATGATATCTACCTGTTTCCCCAATGAGTCTTCTCACAGTGATGGGTGAAGAAAATCAAAGAAACACGAAATGATGGAGAAGTTCAAACTTGTAATTTTATCTTATCTTTTGGTCAAGATCAACTGTTCTTATATCAAAGCTCCGTTTCTCCCCCCTACCAGTTATTTCACTTAGTCTTTCCTGAACACAAAAGGTAATCATGTGAGCAAGCAAAGTTTTAGAGAATATCATTGTGATATGTATTAACAGAGAAAACACTCCAAATTTCTAAAGGGAAAAATCCATTGAAAAAGCAAAATCCCTGCTCCAAAATTTAAGGTTAATTTAGAGAAAATAGTTAAACCAGCAATAAATCCACAGATTAATTATTTTTAGCAGAACTTTTCAAAAGGAAATTTCAACTTGAGGCAGAGGTTTGCCATGGAAAATGTCAAAACGGTCGAAATTATGGATTTCAAAAAGTGTTGTAAAACATTATTTCCTCATCTGACATTTTCTAACACATACTGCAACTAAAAATAATTAATACAGTAGTACTCTACTTTTGGAGATTCGTATCAGGTAAATGAGTCACCACAGCTGCTGGGGATTGACTGTCTACAGTGATCATATGAAAGTTGAGAAGAGCTAACATTTGGAAATCAAGAAAAAGTCCTCCTTTCAAGAACAGCTTCAACATATACCATCCTGGGCAAAAATATGCACCCATCAAATCTGTGACTTGCAAGTTCATTGCTTGACCTTGTTACTATCTTAATACCACAAACCTACAAGTAGTACATATACAGAATAAAACCTAACAAAATAACCCTGACTGGTTTTCTTTTCTTATAAAAGGCTGCTATAATCACTGAATCAAACCAAGTATTACAAATAGATGATTACATTAATTTAAAATGGCTTGGTTGATGTTTATGCAGCATTTATGCCTGTACTTAATTTATTATGAATGGTTTGTTAAACAGCTATAACTGGTCAACCACCAGCAAAAGTAAATTCATTTTAAGGATTATTGCCCAATAAATAATTTGCTGAGGCTTACCTAAGCCACATTTAATAAAATTTCTAACCCTTAAAATAGAGAAAATTCATTTACAGCAATTACTGAGAGTTTATAACTGTCATGTGTTCTGTGTGTTTTACCATATACTTTACAGAGGATTATCAGATACCTACAGATATGTAGCCATTAAAATTAAGCATTTTTATTGTGCCATTAGGTTATTTCCAAAATGTTGCATTTACTATCTGTAGAAAATTAAAGCTGTGAATAATATGTTCACATTATTTCAAGGATGCCTTGGTAAGGATATGCTAGTTTCTTCTAGAAGAGAAAAAACCCAGAAAATTCATCAACAGCTAAAATATTTACCAGCAAGAGGAAAGAGAGAGACATATCCACCTGTGATTCCTAAAGACAAAATGGCCCTTAGGGTCACAGCACTAGCCTTTTCTCCTAGATATAAAAGAATAGGTAATAAATATATATATTTAAAAATTCCTCTATGAAAAAGTTGATGAGGACATTATAGAAGATAACAATAGGATAAGGGAGAAATATCTTTCCTCCTGTAGTGGGTCTGTC
>VYZX01019740.1:3805-19621 GCA_013401335.1 Brachypteracias leptosomus | reverse complement strand
TCTGTGATTCTGTGATAAAGCTTAATTGCTGCAGTGCTTGACACAGTGATCTCTGTTCCTTGCCTCATAGTTCTGTGGAAATGACAGTAGGTGGCACTGGAGAAACAGTAACACAGACCTCTGGATCTGTTATGAAATGGAGCAGTTTCCTCACTGACTCTCTGTTTAGCCAGTTTTCTGGCCCCACGGATTGCTGAAACACTTTTCTGTATTGCCTTCACAAGCCTGTTATTGCTGAAAGCCTCAAGGCATCCTGCAAGAATGTGATTTGGGAAAGCTCAAAACTGTGTGTGAAGCAACACTGAGAGCAAAAGCCCACTGAAGATACTGTATTTCATCCTGGGGTGTGTTAAGGTGACTATTGTGCCAGCGCTTTATCTGCTCTTTTATCAGACCTAGCTCGTATGATCACACTTTCACATTGTAAATCAAGTACATGCTCTTTAATCTGAAATGTAGTCTCCTGCCAGTTGGTGGAGCAGTGAGAATATCTAACAGAAGGAAAGGAGGCATTCCAGGGAGTATCCAGTTTTCTTTGTCTCTAGAGAATATGTCCCACATACCAGCAAAAGGGGAGGAGAAAATTCTTGGTAGTTTTAGGAGGAATTAGGGTAGAAAGTGACTCAGCAGTTTCCTGCCTACTACTTCGATGGGAAACAGAAAAATAGTGGCCACCTTAAAAGCCTAATAAAATCCTGAAAATGTTCAGAGCTTCCCAAGGAAAACCTTCATAACCTTGCCCTGAAAATCACTGGGGTGAGAGAGAGGGATGTGTCCCAGCTCACTTCATATTACGCATATATCCTTCTGTGTTTGCTTGGAAATATGAGCTCTTCCCATGCTCTTCCTCTGTTTACTCGATCCTCCTCCTTTTACTATGTCCAGTCACTGTGAGCTGAAGCAACATCACATTGCAATAAACACTGAAGTACCAGATCCTAAAATTGATGTGTTCCTTTCTCTCAGGACAACTTCACAGTAATCACTAGTAATGACTACTGTACAGCACAAACACTAACAAATAGTTTGTGGAGCAAGTTGGCATTTTAAGAGTTTAAGAAACTATGAGAAAAAAATCCATCAGCTTTCACCAGCTGAAATGTTTTGTCCTCGGCTAACTGCTTTTAAATCACAATGACATCATTGGCAGCTTTTTGCTATACTTTGAAGGGCAGAGTTTTCCCTTTAGCAAATTATTACTTCGGTTTATCAGATAAAATATATCTGAGATTAATTATTATCTTTAAATGCTTTATCCCAATCTTTTCAGTCTTACTGCACAACTTTTTCTAACTGACAAATTGTTTTGTTGATACTGACTTGCTCACTGATTTTGACGATATTTTCCTGCCTGAAACAACCTTAGAGTAGACTAGGATTGGGATTGTGTGAATTCTAAATAGCCAATTCAGTGGAGAAATTTATACCTTTTTAAGGAATGGTATGAAGTGTGAACGCAGATGATCCCTGAGGGAGCTCCCTCTGCATTGTGCCTCCCTTTTATGGAGGGCCCTGGGCTCCTTGAGATCTAGGAAGATATTTGTGACCAGTGCTGTATTTACTCCAGCTCTTCAGCAGGCCCTTTGCAGAGGGGCAAGGCTTCATCGGTCTTTGGGAAATATCCGTATTTTACAGTATTTGTTGGGATTCTGCCTTAAAACCCCCTATCCCAGAACAACGTGATTATAGGAAAACACAGCTATCATTTAAAAAGAAAAGGAGCATTTGTAACTGTATGAAAAAAGCCAAACCCTCCAAAATGTGAATTCAGAAACCACAAGAGAACCTAAAAATATAACTTTTTTTTAAAAAAATGCATTCTAAATTTCTCCTCATTAGTGATTTTTGAAAAGGACCAGGAGTTCACCCAAATATGGAGCCTAGTCTTACTAACCAAACTAGCAGCTAGTAACTTAAACCACTGAGATATACAACATGGCATGCTGACTTTCCAGACTCAATGGTTAGTTTTGAATGCAAGCTACTATAACAGAGATGTGGTGCTACAAACAGTGCTATATAAGTGTCCACTTCCTCCCAGGCCCTCCCTCTGCTGTGGTCCAGGCTGGGCGAGGGAGCTTGCTGCATCATGCAGACTTCTTGTTGCTCACATGGACTTCCCAACCTACTGAGGAGAACAGGGGAGCAGAATGCACAGACCAATTTTCAGCACTATAGGTAAACCCCATGCTTTTAAAGACCACGAGGAAAGCAATACTTCACCTGAAAAGGATGGACGGTGCAGGACATAAGCACTCATATACAGATAGATGGAGGTGGGCTCTGTGTGTGTGTGAATACTTTTCTGTCAGAGAAATATAGGATGCTACACATAAAAGCCTTAGTGGTGAATAAGCAAGGTTAGCTGTTAGACATCATTATAAACAGAATTTGTTTGACTTGTACAGAGGATATTGTAGAAACAACTGAAAAAGCATAAAAGGTATTTCAGTGCCTCAGTTATAGTCTTCCAGGTAACCAGACTTTATTAAGGAAGCTGGGGCTGGAGGGAGATATTATTTTTTTTGTCATTTATTTTCCTGAAACATTTCAATTTTCAAGATGGAAAAATAAAAAGAATAAAAGATATTATCTTTCTTGATTTCCTGGATATATAGTTTTCTTTCTTTTATTTACCTACTGTAGAAATGAGAAACAGAGGAAGTCTTTTGATTAAAAGAAATTCTTATTGCTATGCTTATTATTTTTTCTGCAAAAAAGCATGTCATCATAATCTAAAAACGTAGTGAATTTCAGGATTCAGTCTGAGAGAAAGGTGCAGAGACTGTAATTGATGTTCATCCTTAGATTACCATTCAAGGAGGTATGTGTCATTTTTGTTATCTGACTTAGTGTAACTTCATAAATGCTTTTGGTTTTCAACATGGTTAAAGCAGACCAGGGCACACAACATGTGGGATCACTAAGTTGAGTGTTTGAAAGTGTAGTTCAGCCTCTAACTTGGAGATTTCATTTCAGCCTATTTTAACTTTTCATTTCTCTTCTCATTCCTCACTGTGGGTGACAGAACTCTATGTCATCTAGAGTATGACTTCAAATGAAACAAAAATAAATAAAGTTGTGATGAATACCTTCTGTTGTAATATAGATTTTCATTGCAAGGCACTATTGTCTGGACTAATACAGTATAGATCTTGGGAACATATTTGAAAAGCTATTTGTGGAGCTAAGCTTTAGCAATTTCTGAGCACACTTTTTATCTCAATAGCTTTTATTTTTCCCTTCTAGAGAATACATTTTTTATTGAATTATTAAATCAGATATTTCTATTTCTTTTTTTGTGATGAAGTTTCCATAAAGTCTACTTTATGTAGTATGCTATTCTGTGTCATTTGTGGGTTTATGCTACATCTGTATCAGTAAATGAAACAGGCCAAGGCCTTAAGGGCGAGTGGCCCATAATAGATTTTGGTTTTAGAACTAAACTCCTGATCTAAAAAAGATACCTTCACACCTACTCCCAGCAGTCTCCCGCATATGCTGCCCATCTGAACCATAGGACTACTTGGCACATGCCAGAATTGTATCAGGAGTTTTGCTAGTAACAGCATGAATGATGGTGAGCTTATTCAGAAGCTCATGCCCTTACCTATTAATTTACTAATAAAAAGAATAACCTCAGGCTTTGAAGATGTATCTGTTTTGAAAAATGAAAAAGACAAAAAAGGTTGAAATTGATTTATTTTTATTTGTATTTGTTTTTCTTTATATGTGCCATATCCAAGCTTTTGGGGTGTAGTGTTCTGAATATTAATTGGAGATCCAAGTATGTTGTCTTAACTTTCTTCACCTGATTACACTAGGATAAAAAGTGGTAGAATATGAAGAAATTTGAAGCATAAAAATAGAAGATATGGATGAAACTGCCATTAAAGTGACCATTAACACAAAGCTTTCCTACCTGCTTGTTTTATATTCCTGCGTTGTGTACTACACAAGTGTAAAATAATGGAAATAATACAGAGATTTTCTTTAAGATTTGTCAGAATTAGTATCTTAGTATTTATATAAATTGTTTCAACTAACATAAAAAGCTTCAATTTTATATCAATTGCTGCTATTTAGAAGCCCAGGATAATGATAATAATTATCATTATTGTAGTAATAATAAATATATCTGGGAATAAGGATCAGACAAGAGAATATTAAAGCTCCAGATTAAGAAAATATTTTCACCCTATGGAGAAAGCTCTAAAGCAAAAATAGGCAAAAGAAGTGTACTACTTTCATTATACTACATATTTTGATGTTTAACTTTTATTCTGTGCTTCATTTCAGTGGGTATGTAAGTCCAGTTCTGAACATTACTCTCTTGACCTTGGAACTATTTTAAGACTTCCCTGAGGATTAATGACTGAAGAGAAGAATCAGCCATGGCATATTTTGGAAGGTTGCCTTTCTCACACAATGAATTTTGTGAAGAAAAGGCTGGAGACCAAGCATCTTACCCAATGCACCATTCTGGTTCTGCTGGGAAGGTCCATCTAGGCTTCGATCGAATAATTGATGAAGTCAGCAATGAATTTTTTTTTTATAGTTCATCACATTCACATCATCATGGATAAATTTTTTTCCCATCAGATGTCTTTGGTCTGAATGTGCCTGACCAGCAGTTTTGTGCTCAGCCTCCAGTTGCATATGGCGAACATTATTCTGGAAATCCTGTCTCTCACTGGCAACAAAGCACAATGCCACCAACGGTTGGCTTCAGATTTTCTTTACTATCTGATCACAGAAACGTCTTTCTGGCAGATCCTTACCCCTACAGTCAAGAGAGAGAACTCTATGGAGTCAATAGTATAAGTCCAGTCACAAATGTATTGATTCAAATGTGGAAAGAGGCAACACAAATCTGAGTTTTCAGATAGGCTTTAACAATATAGATGCTCAGTATCGTGTTTTCTTAGACAACTATCCATTTGGACAACAAGGAAGAGATGAAAGTGGAAATGAGGAAGCTTATTTAACGGACATTTCCAGAAGATGTGACATAGGACCTACCTGGCCCAGCAGCTCTGGACATGACAGACAGGTATTTAAATTTCTCACATTAACAGTGCTTAAAGTTAATGATTCTTGTTTGTATCCTTGCACTTTTTTGCGTTCACTCACACTGGTGCAACATGGATTAGAACCACTTGATTTAAAGACCTTATGAAAAATAAAACATTTGTGTCTTGGGGGAAGCTATTGCCTCCCATAAAGAGGTTTTGTCATTTGTCTTATGATTCAGCTGGCCAGAAGCAAGCATGAGACTTCTTACTTGTTTCTTATTTGCTCTTTACTTCCAAAGATAGAGATGCAGAGTAGTGTCAGGTGTATTTTCCAATAATTGTGTAATTTGATTTCTTGGCAATCAGAATTTCCCACAGTATTTTTGTAACTTTACAAGGAGAATGCCCTCAAACAAGCAGCACATAATTAGTTAAGAGATTTTTCTACAGTATGAAAACCTCTGAGCATCCTCTTTCTTTGATTCTAGTATCAGAAGAGAACTCAGCAGACCATAAAAAATGACTTTTGAAGGGAAGGTGCCTACTCTGGCTAGGTAATGAGGATTTTATGTTGGCAGAATCTATGTCCTACCTGTTTCATGTTTTAACCAACTTATACTTAAAATGTCAATCTATTTCTGCAAGCTACCTGTTAAAAAAGACTTTGTTTTAAAATTATAGAGTCAGTTCCTCACCTAATATAAAATGAAGTATCTCCATTGACTCTAATGGAAACTTGCCATTTTACACTAGAAGAGAGTCTAAATTATGGTCTAGAATGCTCCATGAGGCTTACGTTATGGCTCATTGAATGACAAAACTACCACAGACAGATAAGTACAGAAATGTAGAGTAAGATGTGTTTGAAAGAGTTAAGGTAACAGATCTTTATGGTCTGATATGAAACTTGAGATTCAAAATAACAATACATTATGCTGAGTCTGTTTTTCTGTTGAGCCAGTTTATTGTTTCTGTGTTGAGTTTGGCTGGCATATCCTGATCCTGAGAGATGAAATATACCATGTCCTGCCTTCACCACATTTTGCGTGCCACTTCTGTGCATGTATGATTATTTCCTAAAAATAGACATATCTGTTATAACTGTGGAAGCTGGATCCTATGACACGCACTCTATCTTTAGCTGTCTTCTTGAAGAAAATAATCTTTTTTCCTTTTTCCATCAAGTGTTCATAGCTCCATTTGTGGTTTTGTTGTTTTTAATAACAATGTCTTGTGGGACCCCTATGACTATCTCTGATGTTATATCTCTCCTCATTTTCTTTCTTTCAAAATCCTAACATAGAGTAAGAGAAGGAAAATGATAACTCCTCTGTTTCATCTAGTCCTTGTTAGCATTCTGAATCATTATAGGAGTCCTGAAATAGCCTACAGGATACCTCTGCACCAGGAATAATAAAAGACAGTTTAGATTCACCTTCTGCTTTTAACTCTCAGTGATCACAGTATCATAAAGCAAAGGGGAAGACTTGTTTCTATGTCTGTGAATGGGAAGAACTATAGAAGTAAACATATGCAGACTCAGACAGATGGGGAGGTGGGGAGGGGGAATATATCTGAGGACAGGAACTCTTAAGACTAATCCTGGGCTCCACATTTTGTAAGTTCAGTGGAAGAGGAGGGGAAGAATATGTGGAGAGACAAAAGGCTGTTATTGCTTTTTACTTGTGATGGGAAAACTAAAGCATGCTGACATCATGATGAAAAGAACAAGCCTTCTTGTGAGAAAAATAGAAAATAGTAGGATACAAACAAGCAGGAGAAGATTAAATTATGGTATGGGAAGAAGAGGTAGTAGAGGAAGCAGGCATATGAGAACAGGCACAAACACTTCTCTGATGGAGGAGAAGAGAATTATAGGGGAGGGAAGAGAAGAGATGAGTGAGTCAAGGGCGACTACAATCAAATGTGTGGGAGGATTTGATTAAGTCGGGAAAGTATTTGAGCTGTTTAGCTAGAAGAGGAAGAAATGGGAGAGAGGAGAGAATTGATTTGTAGCAGAAAAATCAGTATGGTCACAGGAATTCCTTCAGAGAGAAACAGCTGTGTCAGGATAGAGAGAGAACCAAGGGACTGACAACTGAAACTTGAGATGGTAAGAAAGGGAAAATAAGAGTGAAAGAAAGTTGAGAGAGGGAAGGGTAAAAGAAGCCCGTGAAGAAGTAACTCATTGCTACTGGGCTGTGAGTTTTGGAAAAGATAAGGAGGACTGTGGGGTGACAGGGCTGATGCTGAAAAGACTGTCAAAACAGTTGGAAAAGTGAAGCACCACATAAAAAAAAAGGGAACAAGCACAGGTTGCATTGTTGAGGTCCAGGATGAGTAAATGATGCATCTGAGTAGTAGGAGAAGAGAACCAAGACTGCAGACAGAATTAAATTGAAAGGATGCTGAAACGTGGAGATGAGCATTGAGATAGGTCATAAGGTATGCAAGATGAAATATTCACATTGCTGAAATTATACTGCCATTCTGATCCTTAGCTCTTGGACGCAGCTTTATTTAATGTATGCTAATCAAAATATGTTCACTGTAATAAAAGAAATGCTAATTTTCTCTGTCCTTGTCATCACCAAGTCAGATGTTCAAAAATACGAAAGAAACTCTCTTCATAACATCCCTGTGAAAAGAGGTTTTATCTTCTCCTTATTAGAAAAAAACCCCTGAAATGCAACCTAAATAAATTATAAATGCAACCTATGATATTTAGAATCTAATGTTTTCTGAATAACTAGCAACATCATCTTCACCCAAGCCAAATCATCAGATCAAACTTCATGATTTCAGTTTGGGTGCTCCAGAATTGAGAAATACACAATTAGTGTTCATATTTGGGAAGAGTTGTCCAGGTCACTTGTTTAGCATAATGTGAGAAATCTGTGAATGGGAAAAGATAGATTCCAGTTGTCCAGGGATGCACTCTGTTACTTTATCCAAGTTGTCATTAGTTCTCTCCATATGCAGATCTCTGCACACTTTCAGATATTTGCAGTGACTGGAGTTCTATAGAAAAATCATGTGTGATCATGCAATTGATATTTTACCTTTATATGCAATGGGAAGAAAGTAAAGTTTCTGGACACCTGAAAAGAGAAATGACAAAACTAAATCTCTCATTCATGTGATTAATCAGTGGAATAGGAACTGTGTATCTATATGTCTATTATATACATCTCTGTCACCAGAATAAATTTGAGTTAGTTAGCAATAGTATATTCATTCCCTCTGTGTAGACTATTACTAGTCTACACAGGCTTCATTTTTGCCATTAAGTTTCATTCAGAAATGCTGTCAGCAAAGACGTGGAGAGGTGGAGGGCTTCTTTGTTATTTCTGTCTCTGACAGGAGAAAGTCTAGATTCCAGCTTTGTCTGTCAAGCTCCTTTTTACCATCCTTTAGTAATTATTTAATCACATTCTTCTTCAAGCCATGAACTTGAAGATCCATACCTATGTCTTCATTGCCAATCTAGTTTTGACCCTCTCCTTGCGTAATTCCTCTCTGTTCCTCCTTCCTCAGTTCACAGTTGTGGTTTTGCTCGTTTAATGTGTTCCGTTCAATGCCGTGTCCTAGCCTCACCTTATCTCTCTTATTCTATGTGTTTTTTCCAGGGCACTGTACCTGCTCTGTATTGACAGAACTGCAGGTGGAAAAGGACCCTTTTTGTGTTGCTGGAAGCAGCAGGTTTCCAGCCTTCCCTCTAATGGGAGTCTCCATCCATTGCTCCTGTAGGGTAGACTTAAGTTGTCCCTCCTTCACAGCACAGGTCCTTAGCTCTGTAGAGTCCTTGTCAATCTCCTGTTTCTCCTTCCAGCTGCTCACCTCGTCTTGCAGCTCCTCAAGTGGTAGCTCAGCACCTCAGCCAAAGCATAGCTCCTATCAGTGAGACCACCACCATCCCCAGCCCTAGAGAAAAAGGCACAAGCCCTGCAGCTAGGAACACAGGCTGCACCTTCCTTGCTCTGGAGCTCTGTGTGGAGTTAGTGTCTGCTGTCCACAGGGGCAGTTTCTGCACCCTATGATGACGATTGTGCCATGTGGCATGTCACCACCATCACTGAGTAGTCTTCAGTGCAGGCTCCAGGCTCCCTTTGTGCCCCTGCTGCAACACAGCTCTAGCTTTACCTGCCTTCTGATTCTTCAAGCTGTGCTCCTGCTCCTGGCTGTAGAGCTTACCCACAAACACAGCAACATCTCTCTGAGCTTATTCCAGCTTGAATTCCTTCATCTGGAATGCAGGAGTACACAACATCCCAGATACAAACTTCCTAGAGCTTTGTTAGTATATCTTTTTGTAAAACTGTCTTCCCTGATCCAAGTGTTGTCACGAATGTGTTGCTGTTGTTGTTTGGGGCTTCTTTTTCTGTTTTTTTTTCCTGGGTTTTTTTTGTGTGGTGGGATTTTTCGTGACTACATAATTTTGAGAGGCCATTCCTGTTAACCTATCATTCATAATTTCTCAGTAGTGAACCTCCACCTGAAGTACTTATAAATAGGTATCTAACCACAGTGGAAAAAAATGAACCAGTGGAGGTGCTATGTTTTCAGTGACTTTTGAAGGAGCTTTTTCAGCAGTCCTTGGGAACAGGGTGTGACAGACTACTAATTTGTATTGCTAGATTTAATTTCAGTCCCTTATTTCAACCCTCAGGGTTATTCGTAGATTTTCCCACCAGACATTTAAAATTTTTGGTCTATTGATGATGCCCCCTTATCTTTACATTTCGTAAGCACTCTCATAATGCTTGTGCTTTTGTGGTTAATGAAAATACTTCATACAATGAGACTCGAGACTGATGCTATGTAGAAGATTTGTAATGTCTGAGCTTTCAGTTGTGCCGTTGTGGTCTCCCCACTAGCCAGGTCCCAATAGACCTTTCATCTTTTATACTCATTCCATCTTTAAAACAGTAACTAAAATTTCCCAGCCTGCATCTTTTCATGCATATTGCACTTCCTTGTCCAGAAAAAAAAAGTCTTAAATTTGGGTTGTTATTAATTTTTATAAATTTGCATAACTGTATATAAATTATTAAATGTATTTTTCACCATATCTCATGAGCCTTGTATATGTCTCTATATACAACAGTAGAATGGGCTTGCAGATATAATACTATTAAGCCCTTTCCTGAAGGTAATGTTCTGACTGAAGGGTACTATGACAAATGGACAAGGGGGTGCTCTGACCTAAAATAGTGGATCAGACCTGTGCTCTCTAATTTAGGGATTTTTAGTGTTCAACAGAATGCACTGGCTTCCTGTTATTTGTCTCAGGGACTTACCTGACAGGTTCATGGTGTTTGAAGGGGTCCTGAGCTTCCTTCCAGGCCAGAAAGAAAGAAAATAAGGATTTTAACTCACTGCAGCATAAGCTTCATTTTGTCCCCTCTCTTTTGTAAACTAGCATACGTATTCTGCATCTAGAGTTATCGGTGCTCTGGCAACAGGTGAATTTTGAAAACTTTGTCTGGAATTCCTTGTATTCTGCACAGAGAGGAAAAAAATAATCATCAAACCCGGGATAGCTTATGCTTTATGACTTTGTGTTTTTTCTCTAAAAGCATTTAGAGTGCAGTGAAAATGGGGTTATTTGTGCTTATTTGGAGCTCCATCAAGTCAAGGGAGGAATGATAAGGTATTAAAGTTAGTTCTTATGGGACTAAATTCAAGGTTAGCCTTATGCTCTTTCTGTTTATGTTACATAAATAACTGAACTCTGTTTCTTCTGGTGTCTTTTTGGTATTTTTAGGCTACAGGTTGGTCTATCCAGGTGGTTGAAGCAAATCAAGGAAGTAATGAAAACACAATTGCTTTCTGTAATGCAGTGGAGAAGTAAGTAATGAGAAAACCTTTATTTGGCCAACTATGACATTTCACTTATTTATATTAATTGGATTTGTTATCCCTGTGTGTTGGATCTGGATGAGATGGAGTTAATTTTCTCCATAGCAGCCCTCATGATGCTGTGCTTTGTACTGTTAGCTAGAAGAGTGTCAGTAACACATCAGTGTTTTGGCTGCTGCTGAGCAGTGGTCAAACAGCATCAAGGCTGTCTCCCCAGCATTCTCTCCTCAGCAGCAGGCTGAGGGGTGGGCAAGATCTTGGGAGGGTACATAAGCCAGAACAGCTAACCCAAATTGGCCAAAGGGATATTCCATACCATATGACATCTGCGCAGCAATAAAAGCTATAAGAAAGGAGGAGGGGTGTGGCATTAAGTACGTTTTTCTTCTGGAACAACCGCTACATGCACTGAAGCCCAACTTTCTGGGAAGTGACTGGACATTGCCTGATGATGGGGAAGTAGAGAAAAATCTTGTTTTCCACTGCTTCTGCATGTGCAGCCTTTGCTTTTGCTTTTGCTTTTATTAAACTGTCTTTATCATGGCCCACAAGGGCTTTTTTTCCATCTTATTTTCTGCCTCCTGCCCCATCCTGCTAGGGAGGGCAGTTACAGAGCGGCTTCGTGGGCACCTGGCATCCAGACAAGGTTAGCCCACCACACCCTGCATTCCTGAACAGTGCCATAATTCCAGTATCTACTTAAATACGGAAATGCTTCTAATTTTGGTTTAAAGATTCAAATCCACAAGGATTGTCAATTCCAAAAATATTTTCTCCCTTAGCAGTCCCCTTTGTCAGTGATAAGTACATTTAACTCTTCAGTATTGATGATTTGTAGTGTGTGAAACTTAAGATCCAATTTCTGATATCATCTTGGACAATATTAGTGCCTGCGTAGCTCAGAGCAGGATAAAAGAATTGGAGGAACTGACTGAGAACAGAATTACTACATACTGTTGAGATGAAAAGTGAGAGTTAGCAAGTGACAAAAACTTCATTAATTATTGTTTACTGTTAGAGTTAATAGCGTGACTTAATGGGATCAAACTTTTTTTTTACTTTCTTAATCTTTTTCAGAAAAAGAAATTGTACTAAAACCCAAGAGTACTGAGAAATGCAGTTTTTGACCATCTGTGCAGATTCATTTTCCTTTGTAGCTATTCATTGATCACACTATCAAGTTAGCACAAATGCCTGCTTTGCCTTCCAGAAAAGTAGTTGGAAAATGGAATGCTGCTTGGTTTTTTTAATTAGACTTTAATGAATTTACTGTATTCAAGGTCAGCCAAGCCTACTTCTCTTAAAAGAAAAACAGAACTAACAATATAGTTTGATTTTGTCCTGAAATAAACAGTGAATAGTGGGTGATCAGCTTCAAAACATACTTGTTCACGTATGTCTGTTTTCTTTTTTCTGTAGTTAATCAGTCTGAACCCAACCCAATTCTACTAGCATCAAATGCATTTTCATTCCACATGACAAACTTTCCTCTCAGATATTCAGATTTTTTTAATGTCCAAACATTCTGTATTTAATTTTGCACTCTAATTATAGGAAAAGCTTTCTATTGATTTTTTTTTTGTGAATAAATGAGTTTATTTACAGGGCTAAAAAGATTAACAGAATTAAACTATTCCTGTTTTGCAGTAACTTGTTTAATGTGCATCAATAGTAAAATAAGAACAACCTTTGCTTCTTTTCTATCAAATAAATGGGAAAGCATTCTTAGGACAAAATTTCACAGCAAACAAAAGACAAAAAAAGTTATAAATTTACAAATAACTAACATATTCAGTCTTGCCAAATGAGCATCCTTCCAGTCCCCAAAGATTCTCAATAACTGACTCTTTTACACATCAGAGGCAAGATCTATAATTCAAACTCTGTGTCATGCAGACTTGTGCCTCCAGCATGTAAGTTCAAATAGAAACTGATACTGTTTTTCTCTAGGTAATGTTTGTACAGTTGGCAATCTATAATTGAAACATTTCATTGTACACAACTGTAAAGCGGTTTTCAAAATCCCTTAATCAGGTTATTTCTACAATTAGGGACATAGCTATAGTGGACATTCATCCAATCATGGCTTCAGAATACATCCTAAAGTGAATTTGATTCCAGAAGATGCCGAGCGGATAGTCTCAGGGTTCAGTGATGGAAAATAGAGAGTTCTTCCACCTCCTACTGACTTCAAGAATGTGCTCTCTGCAGAGCAGAGACTCTCTGCAGAGAAATACATAGCACTATGAAATACTGTGCAAAAGCAAATTCTTATAAATGTTAGTAGTTTCCTCATATGCTGACCTGTTGCGACACAGAAAGCAAGTAACCCAAAATTTTCTTCATATAATACTGCAGTAGTTCAGTTATGCCTTGGAAGAACTTTTCAAGATTTTGCAATGGGCATGTTTTGCCCACCTGCTCAGGCCAGGAGCCTATTGAAAACAATACATGGCCATAAATGAGCATGGACTTGAATGCATTTTTATCTGGAAAGCATAAAAATCTAATTTCTGTCCTCACATTATCCTAAAATATAATGTAGGGTAGGGGCATGGATGAGGTTCACTTAGTTTTGAAATGACTGTCAGTAAGTTGAGGAGGTGATTCATGCCCCTTGTGTGTACATAGCCCATTAATGTGATGCTGGAGAAAGGGTAGTGAAGTTTCCAGTCTTATTCAGTCCTTGGCCATCTTACAGAAACAGGTTGCAAGAGTGAATTTGGTGGTAGGGGAAAGCTTTATGTGAATCTTGCTCGCAAAGAAAATAGGCTGACATCACCTAAGGTCACCAAATCAGCCTCTGTAGAATAATGATTTTTTACTATGAGCGTAAATCTGTCTTGTACTGGAGGTATTGTCAAGCCTCATTTCCTCCTACCCCACTGAAATATCATGCCCCCTGGCTTTTCATTATAAGAAATGGGCTGCTTCATTGGGTTATTAATTTTGGAAGCTTAGGCTTTTTTTTTCCTTCTCATGGTTTAGAAATACATGACATAAAAGAGTAGTTCGTACTGTTGTTTAAGAGACTTGGGCGGCAGCCCTGAGGCAGGAGGTAACATAGTAATGAAGAACTTTATGTGAGAGAACTATGGCTGAGAATACACTGTACTCAAAGATGGTATAAAGCACTACCAACCCAGAAGCTACAAAATACTGCTTGAACTAACAAACAAAAAAGAGTGTTGTATGCTTAATACAGGATGTTTGAGTTCATCTACTGAAATATTCAGGACAGTTAGTGAAATGTAAAGCTTCAGCTGGTACAATGTGTCCACTTTATCTACAAAGTGGTTTTCGTTAAAAAGCAAGTTTAATCTCAAATAACAGACATAATTCCTGTGACCAGTGTTCATTAAGAAATGGTACCTCAGAAGGAATTAATTTCTGCAAGTCTTTGGTAATTGGAAGGAGGAGGTACAATGTATTTTATAGGTAATTGTATATCAGAGGGACTCAATGATTGTAACAGTTATTGCTCTCTGCATACATTTACTTAAATACTCAGTATTTTAGTAATGAGGATTTCAGATTGGATTCTAGAACACTGTGAAATATGGACTTCTTAAGATTTTGCATAGAAAGCATGTTCCTGTATTCATTTTGACCAGCTGTCCTAGTTGCAGCTGTTTGTGCATGTGCTTCTGGTTAGTTTTAAGTTAAAACTCTGCTACTTAAGCACATATTTGAGCACCCTGATTTCTACAGTGCTCAGTATATGCTGAAGTCTATGTTTAAACTCCTTTTGGCTTCACTGAGGTCAAGCTCAGCAGAAATTCTGTAAAGTTCATGAAGATTTCACTCATGGTTTTCCTATCAAGTATAAGTTGTAGTTATATGTACAATGTCTGATATGTAGTTATTTCACTAATGTATGAAAGCAAAGTTTGAGTTTCTACCATTTTCACCTGTTTGCATCAAATTCCTAACAGCTCTTTACTATTATTATAGGTAACTTGTGGAATTTTTTTGTTTGTTTTGTTCTTATAAGAAAGCTGAAATGCATACCTATTTAGTAATAATTTCATCACATGTTCTTTTCAGAATAAGAAATGCCTATCCTGCTTTTGACTTGAAGACAAATACTGGGAAAATCTGGAGTGTTGCAACAAGGTTCCCAGACCATATCCTCTGTGAGTCAAAATTCAGAATCAGCGTTTGGACAGATTCTTCAACATATCCTCTGCTTCTTACGCAACATGGTAAGTGATTGAGGTGTCCATATCCTTCCATAATTCAGTTCCATGGAAATGATATCAAAATGCATTTATCTGGAAAGATAATTGCAAAGAAAGCCTTATATGAGTCTTCAGTACTTTGTCAAACACGTTCACTATATTTGCTGTAAAATTAAATATCAAACTTTGCTAATTTATAGATCTCTCTTTAATTACAATTGGGACCAATTCTGGCAGCCTCAAATGGGCCATCATTCAGACTTTGACCTAGAAGGAATTTAAACTTGTGCCTAATTTACTGTGTAAGGGTAATCACCATATAGTCGTGGAATTTTTCTCAGCTTTGACTCTGTTTCTGAATCCAACACTTAAGAGTCTGCAGTCACTAAGACTCCTCCACACCCAAGATTATGCACAGGTCAGGGAAAGTACAGTCAAGAGAATTTTCTAACTGGGTGGAAAGAAAAGGAGAATAGTTAAGAATTGGAACAGTTTGCCCAAGGAGGTTGTGGAGTCTCCATCCTTGGATATTTTCAAGGTCTTACAGGACATAACCCTGAACGAGCTGGTCTCAATTCAGTGTTGACCCTCCATTGGGGAGGAGACTGGACTTAGATGGGCCTACTCAGGTCCTTCCCAATCTAAATTATTCTGTCACTAGTGACTGTGGCAAACTGCCACTGCTCCTGGGCATCCTGTGTCTGTGGAGAATGTGAGAATCTTTGATTCCAGCTCTGGTGATTTTTACTTCTTAAGCC